>JAEIFU010002019.1:0-52662 GCA_018904235.1 Lordiphosa stackelbergi
TGGGCATTTCCACAGAAAGGTCCACCGAGATTGAAAAAATTGTTTTTTTAAAATGATTTTCTTAACATAACATTGAAAATAAATAACCAAATAAATCTTAAAATGTAAGTACAGCTTTTCTGATTCTTATCATTAAAAAATAAGCCTGAATACCTGAAGAAATGTACATTTCACTGTTAGCTTTTTTTAAGATGTCGCGTGATAAATGTTCGTTCTATAATATTAAAGCTTATAAAACAAAACTAATGTAAATAATTGCGTATGATTGCACTCTCAATAAAAAAGCTGCATTATCTCTCTTTTTAAAAAGTTAACTGCTTCAAATATTTATTTAACTTTCGCTGATTTATGAATTTTTAGATGCAGTCGAAGACTTCCATTTTTGTCGCGTGATAAATCCCATGATTTTTTTTAAAGTAAATTCTTAATCGTCAAATCGACTGAACCTTCCTTTTGCACTAAATATACTGCTATCAAATGTCCTACCAAAAATAGAAACCAAATCAAAATTCCTTTGTTTTCTATATTTTTCTGCATTTAAAGGCGTACGATTGTCGCGCGTTCGCGACTGTGGAAATGCCCATATGTTATTAAAAGTGAAATGTCAATGTGTACTCCACGTATTTAATATGTGTACCCACGATGTCCAAGCGATACAAAGTGAAAGTGTTCTGATGCCGCGAATCTAAAACACACATATATGTATGTTTACATGTTCGCACAAAGTTTTTGGCAGCTACAAACTGTATTTGTTCTTGAAAATAACTTAATTTTTATACATATTTTCCAGATTTAATAGCTGTGTTCTCCATTTGTATCTAATAAATAACGGAAAAACTTATGTTGGAAAAACAAGCACAAATATGAATAAGTTTTGTAAAAATGTAAACATTTTGTAAATTTGCGCGAAAATCTTGAAGTCTTTAAATAAATAAATATATTTTTTATATATACACATGTGTACATACACATACATACATATATGAATCAGAATGAATTTAATTTAGGAGTCAAATTAATTGCACATCAATCTCGTCTTTTCTAGAATGCTATTTCTAATGGAAGAAAATTGAATTCGAAAAGTAGGATCAATTCAAGCTCGGCAATGCAAAAACCGGGATCAAAATTTTGATCCCCGACGGATTCAATTTTATTTTTAGGTTCAATGTAGGGTTAAGTATGTCTTAACCAGAGATTAAGATCGTAACCGATAAATATGTTTCTTATAACCGTGACGTTATAACCGGTTATCAGTTCCGAAACAGAAACAAATTTATGGGTTAAGTCCTATACTCAGATGAGATAAATTTTTAGTTTGGTACAATATTTCACATGAATAGAAACAATTTCATACAAATAAGATGTCTTATCAAAAGAATTCAGATTTCAAAGCTACAAAATTGTTTCTATTTATGTGAAAAAAACGTACCAAACTAAAAATTTATCTTATCTGAGTCCCAGCCAGCATTTCAAGAAGTTTTGATCATATTCGAGTCTTTTTTCGACACCTCTTACTGATTAAACTAGTCACAAGTGCGCTCGTTTTCCGATCCGAAATGACTCTTTCGTCGGAAGAAAATGGTACCCTAGCCGCGACTCCTCTAAAAGAGTCGTTTTGGACTTTTCCGAAAGAGTCTTTTATGACTCGCCCTTCCGAATCATTTTCGAGTCGTATTACCTATCAGTTTCGACTCGAGACCAAAAACAATCATTATTCAATCACCCGCGCGATCAATTTTCGATTGCTTTACGTTTTGTTAGTCTTATTTTAATGAATCACATTTAAGCATATGCACGATTCATTTTCGAGTCTTCTTTTAACCACCAATCTCTTTTTAATCAGCAAGGCGACTCGAAAAAAGACTCCTCAAAGTGATTTTTGTTAAACGATCTTCCAAATGCTGGCTGGGGTATAGACCTTTAATTTCGATTTTTCTGCTACTAGTAAAATTTTTAATAATATGTATGTGCAATATACATTTTACATAAATACATATAAATTTATTCGTTAATTATGTGCCGCACTGTGCCAATGTGGATAAAGGAATGAGAGCGAAAGAGAAAGACACAACGCAGCTAACTAAAATCTTTACCTTCCTCATCTTTGCTTATATTTATTATTACACTGCCAATTTGTTTGTATGAAAACGCAACTATTCACAAATATGGTTGTAATTTGCGCGATCGCCTTTTTAAGTTTCTCTCTTCCTTCAATGTGAATAGAAGCCTTACACAGTTTGTATGTGGATGTGGTTATGTATGTGGATGTGAATGAAAAAAATACGCTTCAGGCCCTCAGTCATCTTGACAGTAGATGGAATTGAGGAATGAATAATTTTTATTCGCGTTTTGACTCTTGATAAGTTTGAGTTAAGTTTCGATCGAAAACAAGCATTTTCCGGAATTTGTTTTTTAAAACCCCTTTTTGTTAACCAGAAATTATAGACAACTGAGGAGATGTTTTCGCAGCACACGGCCATCCACCTTAGAGAAGTTATTCTACAACTTCAGAATCGATTTGAGACTGGGACTAAACAGTTATACTCCTGTACCACTAAACAGTTTCCGTAACCCTAACCGTTATTTGTTTCCGATTTAATCTCTGGTCTTAACATATAACATAACATTGTGTATTATATATATTTTTGGGTGGTTTTTGAAAAATCTGGAAATAGTTAGGTGTTTAAGATTTTGTCAAATTTTCAATGTTGGAATGTATCCTTAAAAGAAACAAGAAAGTTAAAGACAACGACGTGGCCTTAATAGTAGATTCTAAAATTTTTCATAAAGACATATTTAGTACCCCTTTGCTGTTCTTTGCTTTGCGTTACTGTATGATCTGAATGTATAACAACTCTGAGTCAACAACTAGTTTACCCGTTCGCCTGTTAGTCAGTCTGCTCCTGAAATATGGCGCAAGGTCTTTTTAGTGGACAATTGAAGAAATTTAAAATCAGAATAATGTTTAAAATTTTTGTGCTGTCTTTTTTGGGAAGGATATTAATGACAGATCCATGGGAAACGTAATTAAGATCAATTGGATGCGAGAAAGAATAAATGATCACATACACAGGTGTATTTCATAAAGATCCAATAAAAATTTAAAGAATAAGTTTTTTAAGACAAATGGATAGTTTTTAAATATCCTATAGATATTTAAATATCCGTTTTACAGTAATAAGATCGGCTTCAAAAGATCCAATGTACCCCAAAAGGATAGGTCCCTAACTAATTGCAATTTCGAATTGATTTCTCATCCACCATATTATCCGTAAGTAGCTACCAGCTTAAGTGTAAGTAAGGACAAATCCTTCTCCCACAAGGGTTCGATTCAGAAGCAGTTTCGATTAATAATTCCACCCAAAACTTACCATTTCATCCAGACTCTTCAGATCATTGGTTATTATCTGTGGTTGGGGTCCATACATCAACACGGGATTCTCATCGCTATCATCTTCATTCTCCGTATCACTGTCATACAAATCCGTCTCAATGGCAATGCTCTCGGTTGTGGTGGTTGCCTTTGATGTTGTGATTGTTGTTATTGTGGCACAGACCTCCGTTTGGGTGGCACTTTCTGAGCTGCCATTGGCTTTGATATCGGCAGCAATTTCACGATCAATTTGTCGCTCCATTTGTACCAGCATGGGAGCCAGCATGCCTAAGGGTGAAAGAAAAATCCAAAGTTATAGAGATAGCAAATATGTTTGTACTTATGAACTGTTAACACCTACCAAATTTGGCTCCCCGTCGAGCCACCTCCAGCAGGCACAGAATCACATGCTTCTCGTTTTTGCGCATAATCAGATCGTCCGTTTCGAACAATAGGCACTCGATGATTTTAAGGCTCTTTCTGCAAAATGCATTTCAGTCGTTGTTCGAGTAATTCGGGCTGACAATTCTTACCTGCACCAAGTAATAAAGTTTGACACATTGTCGCGGGCAAAGAAGGTGCCACTTTTGGCCGCCGGCAGATAGTGTATGTTGCCCAGGGCAAGGATCGGTCCGGCCAAGCCGGAAGTCATCGAGCGTGTCATTGATTTGTTGCGCGCCTGTCGCCGGGCCAAATAATCCTCGGCAGCTTGTCGCACATAATTTGCGTGCTGTGAAACAAATTAAAGAGCACAACAACAATAAATTAGACAAAAATATTCCGCAAGTGAAAGTCACACAAATATATTTCAAAAAGCTAGAAAAAATCGGTTTATTTTTAAGCGTCTAAAGAATTTAGCACGGCATTTTTAGGCTGGCGGCGAAATGGCGTACACGAAGACGGAGACGGATCAACGCACGGATTCGACAGGTTGGCCCCGGTCCCGGCGGCAGGCATGGGGGGGAGGAAGTGAGCTGCTGCTGATGGCGGCGCCGCAATGTAATGCATAATTAATTGACACGCTGGCCACACTCGCTCACTCAGTCAGTCACTCACTGGCAACTCGGAAGCTCATGTAGGTTGACACAATTCTTTGGATGCCTAGGCAGTCAATGAGTAAAAGAAATGCCAGCTTTTGAATAGCAAAACTAGTTCCCCATTTCAACCATTTGCTAGTTGATTTAGTTTGCCAGGTCGCCCTTATCAACCTAATCTCCACGGATATTTTATTCCTGCATTCCCATTTATACCAAGTAGTAGCTGATTGACAATTCGAAAAAAAAATTTATCAGAGATCGAACATTTCACCTGGCATTAATCATCGGAAAAGAGTTTAAAGCCTGAACTTTGTGTTTCTTAAAAGAACGAGTTCCATAATTGACCTATTTAGAATTCTCATTCTTCCAGATATTATTAAGAAAAACAAAAAATCAAGAATTCTGTAGTCAAACCAAAAAAAAAAAAAACAAGTAAGAGTGCTGCAGTCAAGTGCCCCCGACTACAAAGTTCCCTGTACCCTCTACTCTATGTTATCCTTAACCCTAACTGATATACCATTATGGCTACTATATGTAGTCTCAAAAGTCCTGGCACTAATATCTTCGGTCGATATATTTGAAAATGCCCCATCAATGTGCGAGCTTCTGCTGCACTTGCACCCATTTAAACTGTTTTTGCCGAGAATATTTTAGGGTCTGGGTATTTTTTTAGCCATATAAAAAAAGTCTGGTTTCATTTATGAAAATGGGTATATTGTACACTTGTGCTGTGGGATTGACCCACTTGAACCCTTTTTTCTACTCAATACTTACAAAACTTTGTCGTCCCATCGCTGCCTGAAAAACTCATAGTCATGTAAGTCATCCTTTACCGTTAAACCAGTTACATTTTAACGGCTTTTCATAATTTTTAGGAAATTTTGAGTAAATTACTTTGTCCTAAATAAGGATGAATAGGCAAATATCTAACCCTGAATGAAATTTGTGTGCGCTGGGAATTTAAGAAGAAGGTACTTTGCCAAGAACCAGCCCTCTCAATCTATCTCTTCTCGCCCGGGACTTTGACCCCCCCCGACAAAAATGACTTCTATGCCTTACCTACCTTTGTGAGTTCTGGAGTCTTTGCATTCTGTACATGTCCATTTTAACTCGTTGTAAAAAATTTGCCTCTGTGAAATGTAATTTCATTGACCTGCCTGCAAAATACAATTTGAATGTTCCGACTATATGCAATGTACACACTCAAGCATTCTTTCTTACCTACGCACACACACACGTCCTAGCTGACAGCAGTACGAAAAGCGAGGATGTTTTGTTGACGATAATGAGCTCCCACATGCAAAATTGATATTTAAGGACCAGGATAATATAATAAATATATATATATTAAGCCACAAGGTCGTATCTTAAAATTTGTGGCACTGACAGTATTTTGCGTTTGAAGGGGGAAGGGTGGAAATTTTGCAAATCTGTAACAAACTTGATCTGGGTACGGTACAAAACTATGTCCATGAAAAAATGTGTGTCTCTATCTCGTATACTCAATGAGATCGACGTGTTTATACAGACAGACGGACGAACGGACAGACAGGCTAAATCGACTCGGCTGTTGATGCTTGTGAAGAATATATATATACTTTAGAGGGTCGGAAATTTTTCATTCACCCTGTTACATAAATTTGCACAACTTCATGATCCCCTTTTACCCATTTTCAATGGGTACAGGGTATAAAAACGAGAGTGTAAGTTAAATTCACCTCTACCCGACTTCGATACACCCGTTACTCACGGAAAGAAATGCTTATTAGCCTTTCTGTGTTCTTAAGAGGACACAGCCGTAAATTATGCAACATTATTTTAACCCTAATATTTATTATCCCATATTAAAGAAATTTTAGATATTGCGCATATGAATATAAGATTTAAATTTGAGATCGACATCCTAAAAATTGTGGAAGTTTTTTAACATTTTTTTATTGTGGGGGCGTGCAGACAATAGGAATCTACATTTCAAATTTGGTTGCTCTAGCTCTTCTAGGCTCTGAGAACTAGGCCTATATCGACTCGGCTGTTGATGCTGATCAAAAACATATACTTTATTATGGTCGAAAATGATTCCGTCTGCCTGTTACATACATGTCATGCAAATTACTAATTTACTATACTCTTTATTCTATCAAATCTCAATCGACTCAGCTCGTCTTGCCGATCAAGAATGTATTATCTGTACAAAAAATTTCTAAAGGATTTTTAAGAGATGGCGTCGCTACCATTATATCGAATCGGACAATGTTGCAACGAACTTCATTTTGAAGACTATCATTAAACTTTCTTTTTCAGTATGTGTCGTTTCGCTGAAGTGTAAACAACATAGTTTTTGTGTGCTCCGAATATGACAACTTTTGTGCCAGCAAAACACAGTTTGCGGAAAAGTTTACTTTTCTCTTCAAATTAAATTTCACTAACAACTTCTAAATTGATCACACACCCAAAAATTTGTATCAATATCACTCTGATACACGTTGTCTCAAATCGAAACTGAAATTAGTATCATTTTTTTGTATCAATGCAAACCTAGAAAGTGTTAGATTGAAACTTTGAATATTTATTTGATGCGCAGAAGTATTATTTTGAAACTAAAAATTTTTTTTTTATTTCGAAAATTCGAAGAATGTATGAATTGTATAAAAAGCATGCCGAACGTCGCAGCTGGCGATGCTTGACATGTCTCATTCAGTGATTTTACTTTTTTGTAACCAAATGTGTACTTAGTTAAAAGTAAAGGCTATGGAGGACCCTTTCCCAGACGACGTGATGAAGATAAATAAATGGATTTCAAATGGCGCATATTTGCGAAAGTAATAGTAGCTGAGTATTCATGGCGTTTTTTGAAAATATAAGTAAATAACAAATGTAACTCTTTAGACAGGACACACAACAAGCACAATGCTGCTGTGACAGTTTCAGCGCTTTGCAAGACAACGTACAAGTGAGATGTGCGAAACCAAGAAAGCGCAGAACAGGCGTTTTTCGCGTTTTTACTCAAGGTCTCTGAAGGCGTAAACTGCTACATGTACGACAGGGTTCCCCCAGAAGAGAGCGCGAAATTGTGACTGTGTCTCTCTCTAACACACAGGGAGTATGTTCGTGCCCCAGGGTCTATGGCTGGGGAACTCTGATCTACGGGTTCGAGCAAGAGGCATACCAATATGGTGACTTCTGGTTAAGCAACATTCGCGTGGACACGAGGCATACAGTGAGAGACAAATGTTTCCACTTAGAGGGGTGTCCACACTTGACGAATTCAATTTAATAGTGTAAATAAATTACATTACATAAACAATTTTTTTATAAAATGTTTTGTTTTAATTTTGATGGCATAAAAAAAAAAATATTAAATTAATAAAAGCTAGTATCAAAATGTTTGATAGTTGAATTATCAAATATAAGCCCAGTGTCAATTGATACTAAAAATTAATACTAAAGTGTCAACCTGTACACTTTAGTATCAATTAAATCCTCGAAATATCTGTTATACTTTCGATATTTATTTTATACTTGGGGTTTAAAAGAATTCGATACCAATAGTTTCCGTGTCCTTTGTGACAACTTTTTTTGTGGTATTAAGGAAAATTCACTTTATGTACATCTGAGAAACTGAAAGAGTGCGTAATTTGCCAATTATTTTTCATTCGTGATGTTTGCTACTGTGTGTTGTGTTGGCCGTCATTGTTCATCCAAAATAAAACTTCATTTTATTTTAAATTTTCCTCCTACGCGTTTCGGTCGCATTTTGCGCCTTCATCAGGGAGCCTGCATTTATTTTTTTTTCATATTACATTAATTTTCAAACCAAACATTACAATGAATTTCATACATACATTATTCACCTGATTCCCTATAATACCGTCGTTGCTTTTGTTAATTTGTAAATTGTTTCATGTCGTCCCAGTGTATTTCTTTTGTTTTGTCAAATGTTTGATTTTCTTGTTATTATTTTCCGCGATCGCCGCAGCGTACATGTAATTTATTTGGTCCATGTCGTCTTTATGATTTCAACGAAGTCAGCTGTTTCCTTTTTTGCCGCTTTTTGTTTTGTTGTTTTTTCTAGTCGCAAGTGCTCGTTTTGTCGTTCCAATGTATACGCCCGTCGCAAGCCTCTCCTTCTTTCCCCTTGCATGCTATTTCGTACACAACGTTTTGTTGTTGTTCTTTCGTTACATTATCCTTAGTGTTCGTAAACAGTTTCCTTGTGTTTGTGTGGGCTATGTATGCGAACGTTAGATTTGAATATTCATACCATCAACTAACAAGCATTACTTTTAAAAACGAAAAACTTTTTCGTTTTGGTGTTGCGAGAACATGAATCAATTCCACTTTCGAAAAGTGTCCGGTGAAGTGGAATTGAGAACATCCCTGAATATTGCACTTTTTTTTTATAAAATTTCCATTTACTTTTGCTATCAAAAATCCTTCTCAGGGTGCAAAGGATCCAGAAAGAATGCATAGGAAACGTTACGAAAATATGTGATTTCAATTGACTTCTAGTTTTGCATTGCATTATAACAGAAAACACATAAGTTAAATGATGCGTCACAAAGGGTTCACGGACTTTGATAAAAATCGACCAAATTCGTTGGCTGCAAATAAGTTATTTTAGAATTCTCTTATATTCATCTTTCTTTCTGGTATTGATATTGTGATATCTGATATTGTGTGATTTATTATGCGAACATCGCTAAAAATTACGGAGACACACTTGAACTTTCAAAGGCACTTCCGTTTTTTGTAGCGTGCGTCACAAGTCAATTATTTAAATTATTTTATGCCATTCGAAAGTACACTTAAATCCCACTTAACACTATGTATGAGTTGAAAACTATGTATAAGTCTCTGTTATGTTTCAATCCAAAAAGGCGTACGAATGGAGCATTCGTCACGCATATCTCATTTTATTATTATATTATTTATTTTATGACAGAAATCGATATTTTGCCTTAGCTGAAACTGCTAGCTACTTTAGTGTCCTTTCCTTAGTAACACTTGTTTCGCTCCAATCCATTCCCAATTGCCAATCTTCCCTTGGCTACGCCCCTTACTTACATATGTATATCATATGCCAATATGGCACATTGACGTTTGAGTGTTATGTCATCTCTCTCTGCTGCTGCTGTTGTTGTTGTTGTTTTGCCCTGCAATCCGAGATCCCCATACCCATACCCATCTCCATGCCTGGCGTGCACGACAACTGAAACTACTGCCTGCTGCCTGGCATCGCCTCAACGTGTCATGCATTACCATTTTCATTCATTCCATATTCATTTATGCACATTTTTGTAATCATTTCATATTTAAACAGTATTTTTTATGGATATCTCCACAAATGCTTTATTTGGTGTTTATTGTTTCACCTTTCCTTTCATACCCTAAGTCCAAAAAAGGGGAAACCATCAAACCTAATGCAGTTTGCTAACGTCATTTGGCGTGGCTGCATAACGAGTGCAATCAGTTAGATAAGAACGGGAGAGATTCTACATGTTTCAGATATATCAACAATTAATTGGTATTCAATTCTCTTTATGGGGTTAGAGTATCTAGTGGTCGTCTTATCATATCGACAGTGAGGTGAACTGCTATATGGCATTGACGACAGACGACACGATGACGCCGCCGCCCACGAGTTGGTGCATTTTACCAGAGGCGTTAAATAGGCCTCTTCTTTGCTTCTGCGCTACCCACCAGCATTTTGGACATTTTGAACATTTTGGCTTTAACCTTGTCTGCGCTTGGCGTTTCGGTTAAACGAAGCTAGTGAAGCGCATTGCCGCTTCGTTAAGAATTGGAAGAGATGTCTCTTCTTGAATAATGCATATATGAATTTGATAATCGGCTCAGTTGGTGTGGTTGCCGTTGCGATGCATCGAATTTTCACTTTCGAAATCCATACATGAAGACGTTGGCAATGACGCCAATGAAGATGGAGGAGGACCATGGAAATGGTTATTATGACATCAAACAGAAATCTTAGGCACGTGCCAGGCGGTGTGTTTACATTGTACCTATGTTGTATGTAGAAAGCGTGAGTTTGTGGCAGCAAGTGCCAGAGGGAGCTGGGCTTTTTAAGGAATCAATTGACTGTAGTTGTTATTGTAATTTAATTAGGGCTAAAGTGAGTTTGTTGGGGGTGCTTAGGTGAGTGGATGAAAAAGCTCGCACGTCCAAGGCCTATTTTTTTTAAAGGCAAGTCTCTAAAAATCTATAGAAGATCGTGAAGTCTAAGTTTCGGTACGCGGACCGATTTGTAAGCTAGTTGAACCTAAGATTTTAGTTCATGGCTTCTTAGATCGTTCAAATATTTACCCTTTACTTTCGGTAAAAGATTCGGGTTTATTTTTGGTTGAGGAGGAACTGAGAACCAATACAGCCCTAGCATAAAGAAAGCTTCATTAAGTTTCTATTCCCTAGAGAGGATATATTAAAATTGTGCAGATGTTTGAAACGCAAAAGTGGAAGCATCTCCGAACACATTTTAAATCTGTAGGCCCGACTGACTGACAGACTGAGATATTAGCAACCTACAGCCAAAACTGCTTATCCTAGAGATCTAAGATTTGGCATAGAACTTCGTTTAGTTATGCAGGCGCGCACTAAGAAAGAAAATTTGGAAAATTTGTCTATGAAGTGGGTGAAAACACCGAAGAAAAGTTTATATGGGCCACATCAAATGAATTGAGGCGCTCAGGCAATATCATGGAGAATGAGTACGCTTCTAAGTGAGTGGAGAGCGCGCGAAGGTTGACGAGGGGAAAGAGTCAAGTGCTGTGAAGAAAGGGGTGGGAAAAAACCAATTTGAATTGAATTATAATTATAGAGTGGCTGCCATAAGGTCAATTTGTTTTGATATTTAGTTCGTAATAAATGGTTCAACGAAACGGGACTTATGTCGAAGTTATATCCAATAAAATTGTTTCTTTAATTTTTGGAAAAGACTTAGGAATCTATACCTTCCCAATTATGGGCAAGCAGTGCTGATGATGCTGTGAAAGCCACAATCTTTATATATTTACTAGGTATGGGAGTGGGATGGATACAACGCTACACCCGAAATTCACATCCACATGACGGAAGGGATAAAAATATAATTCCGGAAAATTTAGTTGGTTCCTTTAAGACGGGATGGGGAAAAATTTAAGAAGTGTACATGGCATTGCATTTACCACGCAAAATTTTGATATACTTTTACCAGCTGTGAACTCGAAACTGTCTACATGATAAAACAACATAATTGTTACAATTTCTTAAAATCTTAAAATCAGCTAGTAAAGTATATATATTCTTCATCAGCATGTCGAGCTGAGTTGATTTAGCCATGTTCGGCTGTCCGTCTGTTACTATGCTGTATTCTCTCTCAGTTTTAAAGCTATTTTGACCAAACCTTGCACAAAGTCTTTAAGTACGAATTCGTCCCACATCTGTTAAAACCTGTCATAGCAACAATCGGTCGAAAAACTAGTTTTAGTGAAAAAACCTTTTATGTTTTCAATTGGAGCGTTTAAAAACTTCGTATAGTTTAGTTCTTTTTAGCGTTTTCCTAACTTCAACAAGTTTTTACACGTATGACAACTATATAGTATAGCTGCCATAGAAAAGATATGTCTGAATAATCGTCTTAGTAAAAAAACCAGAGTGTTAGTTTAAGTCGGCCATGCCCGACTTCGATATACCCGTTGCTCAGGAAATAAAATAAATAATAGCCTTTCCGAATGTATTTTAACATAGAACTAACATTAATGTTAGCTTATTAACTTTATGTTAGCAGACAGCGCATACTGACCCCAAATATATGACAAAAATTATGGTCTTTAAGGAAACTCCGAAAAGTAGGCAACATACATATTTTTAATTCACACACCAATCCCAAATATATGACAGTATTGTTTTAAATTTCAGAGATTATATATATGGGGCGTCTAAAAAAGAGTTTGATATCGTGGAAGTTACAATTTTTATTGCGGGGCGGGAGAGACCGTTGCAAAATAGCAGCCCACTTTCCGCTCGGTACAGTTTTTTGTAATCAGCACAGAGGATATGGCGTGGTTGATCTTAAAACTTGAGGCGGTAGTGGGGGACTCACCTCTGTGCCCATTGCAGTGGCATATTCATTTAACAGAAGTTGAAACACTCCAAAGTTCAAATTAGTCAGCAACACTCCATAAATCAGTCCTGGGGTTCAGGCCAGCGACAGCTGCCAACTGGTCAGGCAGTTGGTGCAAGAGTTGGAGGTCCGCGATTAGCATACAATTTGTGGAGACTCGCACTTGGAGCCATAAATAATAATCGCTGTACACATTGCTCTCGCCCTCCTGCCCCTCCTCCCTCGCCAATGGGTTACCAATGGCCATAACTGCGGGCTGCAGTTGTGTGTCGTACAAATTGCACCGTTAATAAAGTCAAAATCGGATTAGACACACAACAGGCAGCCACCCCTCTGACTCGAACCAAGTTGGCTCAGCTGTGGGGCCACCTGTGGCCACTTGGACCCGATCCCGATAGATGCTGGAGATATTTGATCTCAAAATCGTATGCCAAAACAATAAATTGGCACTAATGAATTTGAATCATTTCCATTTGTTGTTGCTTTTGGCAACAACTAAATCAGTGAGTGTGTGTGTGTGTATGTGTGTGTAAGCGGTTGACAGTTGCTATCATAATGCAATATTGACCCATATATGTGTGTCAGACAGTAGGCGAAAAGGCGTGACAGAAAACAAGACAAGAAATAAATGAACGATTTGTGAAACGGAATGCCGCCAGGAAAGTTATTTTTAAGGGGGCGGCCCACTTAAGGTTCGCGTTGCATGGGAATATCAGATATGAGTCGTTCTTTTTGAAACAGAACGGTGACTTTTAGGACTGTACTTGCATTCGTCATTCACGCCGTTGGTCACACTCAAGCCTTTAACTTTCACTGCACACAATGCTGACGAGTCAGCGCAGTTTTTGCTATTTGAAATTCCGCAAATAGCCTTTCAACTTCAAAGCAAGGCCGCTCATAAAACAATTCCCACGCATTGATGCGTTGATGGACTTGGCTTGCCCGCCGCCTCTCCATTACTAGTGACAGCGCCCGGCTCAGCACGTACTCGTCGTACATACATAGTCGCTCTGCCGGTGTCATCGCTTCTTGTTGTTTTGCCATCATTTGAAACGGGTCCGAAGCCAAAGTCAGGTCAATAACAGTAACAATAAACAAAAGTTTTGCATGCATAAATATTGTGAATTGAAAAGCCAAATATGTTTGTTTGTACGGCCCACTACGGTGTCGTGTCAACGCCGTCAACGTCAACCAAACCAAACTAAAACAGCTAGCCAACCAACGTTCCAAGTCTAAGCCAAAGCCCAAGTCACGTTTGTTTAATAAAATTAATATTTACATATGTTCCGTATTTACACACACACACACACACACAAAGCACAACAGAAACGTCCAAAAGTGGACAAATATCCAAATAGACACAGCATGGCCAGGCAATTTGCACGATCCGCAATCATCGCAATCGGTGATCCACGGTTTCACGTAAACAGCACGCAAGCCAGTAAATCCATGATCTTGGTGATGTGTGTGTTAGGGGAGGCCGACCACTTTATGTGTGTGGCAAGGATTTGAGTTTAAACAATAGATGTGTTATAAGTGTGTAGGAGTTATCACCTTGATCTCCATTATGTGGAGGGGCAAGAATGCGATTACAAACAGGAGTGAACAAAAGGGAAGAATGTACGAATAAGAGGGACGCCCTTTGTGTTTGTTGAATAATATAGAACGGCCCGGTGGCCGAATTCACTCGTATTTTTCGCACAGGCGCAAGCCGAGCCTATGACTGTCTGAATCAATGAGTGCGAAAGACAAGTAAATCTGCTGAAGTATTTAGTGCTGCCCAATTGGCCGGCCCTGGACTTGAGAGAGTTAATATTGTCATAGCAGTCGATATATACTGCCATATTTAAAGCCCTGTTAACTAAACATACTCCTCTTGCTGAGTAACGGGTATATTAAAGTCGGGCCCGTCCGACTTTAACGAGCACTCCTGTTGGATTCTTACTAGTATGTTTCTTATAGGAGTCCAACGTTTGAACTCCAAGCTATTGATTCCATTCAGTCATAATTTGTGTCCAGAGGATGCGAATCGGTCCAAAAGTGCTTTAAAATCGGTTCAAAAATGGATCAGAGCCAGATCTCAAGAATTATTTAAGCTATGTTGGAGCTATTTTCTTAGTTTTGGAAAGGTTTAAAGCGTTTCAAACGTTCTTAATCTCCGAAGTTGAAGTTCCAATTCAAATACTGCTGAAACCTAACAGTGAACAAAAATAATAATCAAAAAAGTTTTTAAGACCATTTGTTGAAAAACGGGTAGAAAAACTGACTTAAGTAAGAAAACCACTGAATTAGCATTTCCATATTTTGTTATACACTCAGAGGAAAAGTTGAGAATTTCATTTAATGTCAAAAGTACGCTAACAAGGTACATTTTTCAACCAATATCGAAAATCTTGATTTAAGTAAGAATTTTGGAGCCCGAATTCGTAGATGCAATAATTTTTGACGCTATACTTTCCATCTTTGATTTCTTCTCTTCACTCCCTGGCCCTTAAAATCCAAAATAAGAACAGTTTTCGATCGATTTCAAGAAAGGAATCAAACCATATCGTATTTCGATTCCGTTTCCGAATCTGGTACGTACCGATTTGGTAAGGCTGGAATGACACTTGCTTTTTTAAGCTTAGTACTCAGACAAACTAAATCGTCCGCTAGCGGAATCGACAACTTATTCCGATGGGTGGGCCAGCGTACGGTGCAGTGTGACTGTTCAACGCCAAAACACCACCTTTCATATAAATACCACCGAATGTGAAACGGTCACACTGCGCAGATTTGCTTCTTGATTTAGTTAATTGTTTTTGCAAATTTTAGGTTTTGGAGGATATATGGAAGTCATGGGCATGCAAAATCTTACCTTGATTCAAATTATGCAATCGCGTTTTTTCGCTTGTTGATTCCGACGGGTGGGTGTCGGAAAAATTACAAACGATTTTTTCTGCTTCCACCCCATCGGAATTGAATCAGCTGTGTGCGCCTGTCAAGTTAGCGGCACTACGAGATTTCCGATGGTATGAACGGAAATTTTAGTTTGTCTGAGTTCGACCGAGCGTAGGAGGCCTGTCGGAATTTTTACGAAAGCTTTCCGACACCCTTTTTACCTTACCCGTTTTTGCATATGGAGTTGACACCACCGCCTCAGTAATCTCCCGTCGACCCCCGTCCGTCCGTCTCCGTCCCCGCTCCGCCTCCCCATACTCCCGGCCACCCCCTCCCGCCCCGTTACACTCCCCTTTGCCTTCTTAGCACCAAGTTAAAATCGGAATTTAGTTTGTCTGAGTACTAAGCTTTACCGACAAATTCTACCGGCAATATGTATTGTCGGGCGAATATTACGAACAGGGCGAATTCGGTGCATACTTAAATAATATACCAAAAAATAAAACCTGAAATTAGTTTAGAATCTAGTATTTCTGCTCAAATTTTTTGGTATTTCCCACAAGAAAGCTCACACTGTCTGTTATTGACATCTGACTTAATTTAACATTTGAATCAAAAAAATTAAATATGTTTAATATGTAATTAATATATGAAAGGATGGTTAGGTTAGAATAAATGGGCTGCTCGGCCGATGCCTGGATCAACTAAAGCCCTTGAATGAGTATCCCAGGTGCTGGGTGCGTAGGTCCAGAAGACAACTTATTTTATATTGCATTTTTATACCTTGCAGAGGGTATTCAGGTCTGATGTGTTTGGCACATAAAAGGAAGCACATACATATTTATTTTTAACCATGTCCGCTAGCTAGCCAAATGTTCACAAAAGAAGCGCAACTGGTCAACTGGCTTTTTTCAAGGGACAAATTTATATGTTTTTTTAGAAAATTAATAAATTTATTCCAAAAAACTGAATTTTTATCATTGAAATAAAAAAAAAGTGTAATTAAGATTTGCAAGGTAAATTTATGTAGCTCAAAAAGTAATCCAAAAATAGCCGCCACAGCAAATTGTTGTCTAGCGACAATATTGTATCTAGTAAAAACAATTCTGCCCGAGGCTTTGCCTCTAGCAGCAATATATTGTGCGGCGAATTCAGCAACTGTCATCTCGCTCCTCACCCATTTAGATTCCCATAAGAGCAAAATTGCTGCTAGATAAAAAAAGAAAGGGTCATTCCAGCCTAAAATGTTCTGTTTTGGCTCATATTTTTTTTCGGCTCCGTATTGGTACCTAGATTTATATTTCGGTGTACCGGCACTTACCGGTATATACCGGTAAAATATAAAGAAAGAGAGGTCATTGTTTTTGCGTCCATCCGATTTCTAAGCGAAAACAGAATAACCATCACCCCGGAAAATAAGCGCAGACTTAAGCGCCCACCGATAAATACATACAATTCTAGAAACTTTATCAGTTTTCTGACAGCGGTGCCAGTTCTACTTTGAGCAAAAAATACCCATGAAATTTTAAATCTATACAGTGAATATCGCTTGTATGCAAAAGCTATAATGCAAAAATATTTTTGCATATAAGCGATATTTGCATTTAAGCGGTTATCGGTTATATGCAAGTCGTTTGCATATAAGCAATCAATCGGTTGTAAGCAAAAAATTGCATATAAGCAATTCAGTGAATTATGTTCATTTTATTTAAATGACCTTTAGTTAATGTATATATATATTTAATTTTAATTTATTTATTTACTAAATACTTAAGAAATCAGTCATTTAGTTTAATTTGAGATTATCTTAAACAAATTTACTTTAAAAAATCTGTTATTTTCGTTTGGTTTTTGTTTTCAACATTTTCTAAGATCAGGTCTTCAATGTCATCGAAAGACTCTGAAGCTTTTATATTATTATAAGAAAAGTAGTCGCGTAGCGAATCCAAATTTATAAGGGCCTCTTTGGTAAAGAGATGTTTTACACTGAAATCAGATTGAGCAAAGTTATCTTCATCTTCAGTTGGATTTTCATTTTCTTCTAACACATCTGCAATAATATCCTCGTCAGAAATAATTCCAAAACAGGCAAGATTATTGTCGCATTTAATGTAATCGGTGTCTAAATTGGACCATCCGAAGTTTTCGCCCTCTGCATCTGTCTCGAAGCCATATCATCTCTGAAATTTGATCAAGCAGCCTGAAAGAACAAATTCCTTTTCTAGTATCCCACTTTTGCAAATCTACTTTCTTAAAACAATTAATAATTGTTTGTGTTACTAAGTTTTAAGCTTGATTGGCATTTCGTATTCCATCCAAAATAGTAAGAGATTTGAGAAATTCAACTACGGATAATCCCTTTTCCAATGCTCCAATTTGTTTTTTTATTAGAACCATTTTAAAAGAGTGGATAATACCTTGATCTAGTGGCTGTATTAGGGCGGTGGTATTTGGCGGCAAAAATTGAATTGTTATGTTCGAGAATTCCGTTTCTGTATTGTGGCAAGGAGCATTGTCTATAATCAAACAAATGTGTTTATTGTTTTTCTGTAGATCCTTATTAAGATCCACTAGTATCTGTGTCCAAATATGACTCGTCATCCAAGCGCTTTTGTTGCTGTAGTATGGCAGTGACACCACTCTTCCTTTAAAAGGCCGAGGCTTGGCTGACTTTCCAATACAATAAGATCGCTTGAATGTACCAGTTGCATTGCAAAGAAAAAGCAGTGTAAGGTATTGTTTCTGAGTTTTAAATCCTTTAGGATTCTCATGCTTGCCTTTATAGCTTCCGTTTGGCAGTGCCTTGTATTTAAATTCCGTTTCATCGCATTAAATATGCAATCTGGACTAAATTTTTTCAAAATATGCGGCCAATGATTTGAGATAAATGCGGCCGCACAGTATTGTTTTCACTGGCTTACCGGAATCTTGGCGAAGTTAATAGAATTCCGCTTGCACCAACGTTGTATCCAGCTCCGATCAGGTGCATAGTCTTCATTAGCCTTATGGCGATCTCCTGTACCTTAGCGAGCAAGACTGGTCCACTAACAACTCCATTTTGGGAACGGATTTGGTTAAACCAAGACAACAATGCTGTCTCCAAGTGTACATGTCAGCTTTTTCTATCCCTTTTCTTGTCAGGATTTGTTATAGTACGGACCTCATTTACATTGTTTTTAATGCGCGAAATGGTGCTGACGCTTACTTTATACATCGCAGCAATCATCTTTTGATTATTGTTTGTTCTTTAAGTCATTTAAAACTTTAATTTTTGTTTAGCTGTTAAAATATGAAGCGACATCGCTGCACTTGTTACTTTCAAGCTATTGATGAAAGGTTAATCGATAAATAAATATATGGGAACAGTGATAGAAAATTTGCTTACAACCGACTAAAATAGTACGCAGCCATTTCAATTGTGGTGAAAATGTTTTTGCATACAAGCGTATTTGCTTATAAGCGATTAAATTACTTACAATTAACTCATATAAAAATTGTACTTAATGCTCTAATATGTTAAATTTTTGCATATAACCGGTTTTTGCATACAAGCGGTTCGTCATATAACCGATATTTGTATTTTGGGATTCCGAAAGCGACAACATTCATTAGTTTTGAGATAAGCGTCCTTTTTGTAAAACAGCTAGTGAAGTGAAAGTAAACTCAGTTCCAGTCCAAAAATACACTCGTAATTTCGTTTGCAACCAACGTATTCGCCTGACAGCACAGAAGGAATTTAAAGCTATACCGGAAGAGGACTTTTGGAAAAACGTTGAAATTGGATAAATTAAAACTTTTTTATTTTTTTTTTTTTTTTTTTTTTTTGTGTACGCAGTGAACTATTTGTATTGTTCTGTTTCTTATTAGACAAATACACATCGGCTATAGTGAAGCACCTCGCACAAATCGAAAATGAAACTTAACGGTTAAATTTTGCACTGAAAGTGTTGATGTTTGTTATTTCTTTTCTCTCATTTTTAACGCTCTTTCAAACGGTAATCGCAAAGTTTTTCTAGCTCTACTATTTTAATGCGTACCTTGAAAAAACAATGTTAAGGTTCTTTTTGGTCTTGGTTCCAAAATATATACAAAATATTGGTTTTCGGATGCAGGTACACAAAAAATAAAAAATATCTCAGTTTTCATCGGTTCTCTTTTTGATTCTCTGATTTTAAGTAAAACATTCTTAGAAATTTAAAGAACGACTACATTTTCTTTAAAAGTTTCCATACTCAAATAATTCTTTCGCTTTCTCTAGATGGTTTCCTACCTCGTGAGAAGCGGAGCCCTATGCAGACAGTCGGTGGTTAACGAGAATTAAGGAAGTACGTTTTAACTCTAGGAATGGCCCCTCGTTCAGGGGATTCAGAAAAGCTATTATCAGCATATGGAGAAATGCAATTTAAAAAACCCATTTGTATTATTTTGTGGGGCTCAATTTAAAACACCAAAGCTGGGGGCCCCAACCATCCACCATATTAGTGGTCAATCCTCCCCTGGGAGAAAGATGGACTACTACTACATTGCTGAAGATTGCACGCTAAGCAGAACATCGTTTACCCATGATAACCTTGTTATAATTTTTCCTCTCCCTCCTCTTCTTTTTTTGTATTCTGTCAATTTGAAACAGGAAATGCTGAATTTGCTGACATTTAGTGGCAAATTTCTGTTGAACAAATTTCATTTGTCCGACTCCCCGACTCGCTCTCACTTTTGGGTTGGCGGCGGCGGCGAGTCACTAATTTGGCCCGCGTCTAAAATTCAAGTTTATAAAACTAAATATGCGCAAGTAGGTACAACCAAGACTCTTTTTTCAGTTGTGGCCTCGATTGCGTTTTGCGTTTGCCACATTTTTAACAACTTCACCCACATTCAAAATTCGTTTTGGCTTTGGCTTCGACCAAAACACAAAACCAGTTCAGTTCAGCTTGGTTTTGTTGTTTTGTTTTGCTTGGCATCGCTAGATCTTAGTCTAGAGGCTAGTTGTTGCCTTTGTTGTTGCTGCAATTTTCAGCGTCTCAAATTTCTAGATCAAATTTTGAGTTCTTAGGATCAATAAACTTGGCTGGCATTATGGAAATACCGTTAATCATGGGCCACAAAGATCAAAAGAGCCCCCCGAGCAGGTGAGATCGATCGATCTTGGTTTTGTTGTTGTTGCTGTTGCTGTTTTGTGCAGAAATCATTTGCCAGCGATCTATCATTGCCACAAACAAAAGCGCCACAGCCATGTGGGTAGGAAGAACCTTGAACCCAAAAAGACCCCCTACCTTCAGCCCGCACGCCCGCCCCTCCCTCCCTTCCGCAAAATAAGCGCACAATTGAGGAAACTTTGAGTTATGATTTTGAATGAGCCGTGGACAGTTTTGAATGTTTTTTATTTTTGGGTCTTGTTTTGTTTGCGATTGTGTTGAGAGAGCTAAGTCCGTCTCGAGGTGTTGTGTTTTGTTGTGTTATGGCCAATCTGCAGATCGCCGACATGAATTTTTGTTTCTGTGATTTTGAAAACGGTTTGATGGCAAATCCGCTTAGGCGGTGGCAGTTTCGGTGGCCAAGTCAGCGAACTCCTCGCTGATGAAAGCCACAGAAAAGCCGAACGGAGGAGTGTAAGGTGTGTGTGTGTAATTGCAGAAATGTGTCTTTTTCGCAATGTCATTTTGTTTATTTTTTGCGCTTTAATTTAGTTTTATTTAATTTACGTTTTGCGGAAGCAAAATGCTTTGTCGTCGAGCTGTTACGGTACGATAATGTTCCCCCTCCCCTTCTCCATTTTTTTGCAATTGCTATGTAATGTTATTAACGCCATATTGACACACATTTCTTGTCGACAGACAGAAAAATCTAAGCTAATTACGTGACAGCAAACGTAACGTAAGCCGCCCCCTACCCGCCCACACACACACAGACACACACCATTTGCTTCCTTAAAGCTCTCTTACATTTTCTACCTGCGTCACGTACCACGTGTGGCATGAACTTTTGTGGGCGGAGGCGTGGCAAGATGCAATCGTCGACCCACTTTTTAGGCCAAAGAGATGCGCGATGAGGCTAAAGTCACGTTAATTGCTTCGACACTTGACTCTGAAGAGGCGGATGCGAATGAGAATAAGACGGGGACGGGAATGGGGGGAATGGGAATGAAGGATGAGACTTGGCTTTGGGTCAGGTAATTTGGCATGTCATTGACCTCATCAAAATGAAGCAAAGGCCAATTATTTCGAAATTAATCAATAAATACAATAGATGTAAATAAATGACGATTGATGGACGATCTTTCCGTTTTTTAATGATTTTAGAAGTCAAGTGTGAAAATAATTTATGATGACAATTTGTTGACCATCCATTTCGCACTTAGAAATTTGAGTAATTTAATAACTAGCCCCAAACATCCAATGGTTAATGTTTGAAAATTTGAGGTTCAAGGCTTTTTGGTGAAGGTTTGGTTTTGAACCTTGGTTCGGCGTGCGTTTTTTAAATTTTGCGTAAATTGCTGAAATTTTATTCAAAATACCATGGAGTATTTGGTTGTCTTCAGCAGAAAGATTAAGCATAAACCTTTTATCAGAAAATGTAGAGCTGTAAACTACGATTTGTTGGGTAATTAAAAATTACAATTTGGTTTGGAAATTAAACATTTCATTACCAAAAAAAATTTAACCCTTCAGCCCCAACTTTGCCCACAGGCAACATTGTGTTCATAAATTAGTTAGTGACTTTGTTAGAAATTTGTTCTTGAAATTGTCTGCTCGACTGATCAGTTTTTTTAATTTTAATGTATACACAATTTAGTCAGCTGCCATGAGCTCTTAGTATTAGCGTCGCTTTCAGTTCGATAACGCGAAAATTGAAGCAATAAATTATTTTGCATATTTTTCAACTAAATGAAAACGATTGCTCTAATAATGGGCAAATGAAAAGATGAAATTGGTACAAAATAGTTTGAATAATATATAAACGAGAAGGCCAAGCTTATTTTGTCTGTGTCGAATTTTTTATACCCTTGCAAACGTTCTCAAATATCAGAGTTTAAGAACGCAAGCAATAATATGACATCTATAGGTACTATATATTTATCCGATTTTGATCAAAATCTCCAACATTGTGTGGAAACACATAATATTCATAACTGGAGCGTATAAAGACGCTACCATTGAAAACAAAAAAGTTTTTCTCACTAGAACTACTTTTTCGACCGATCGTTCCTATGTCAGCTATATGCTATAGTCATCCGCTTTGGATCAAACTTAACAGAATTGTGTGTTAGCATATAAAATTGATCAGCAACGAGTTTGGAAGCGACAGCATTAAAAACAAAAAAGTTTTTCATACTAAAACTTTTTTTCAAACCTATATTCTGTATGGCAGCTATACTATATAGTTGCCCGATTTGCATAAAATTTGCTGAAGTTATGTGAAAGCGTAGAGAACTTTATAAAAAGCAGGTTTGTAGACGTTTGCATGAAAAACAATGAAGTTTTTGTCACTAAAACTAGTTTTTCGACCGATCGTTCCTATAGGAGCTATATGCAATAGCCATCTGATTTGGATCAAATTAACAGAATTGTGTGGTAGCATATTATATTGATCAGTAACAAGTTTTGGGAGCGTTAGTATTGAAAACAACAAAGTTTTACAGCTTTTTTCAAACCTTATTTTTGCAGTATACTATCAGTAGCCCGATTTTCATAAAACTTTCTCAAATTATGTGAAGCATGAGAACTTAATCACGAGACGTTTGCATAGAAAAAAAAAAGTTTTTCTCACTAAAACTAGTTTTCCGACCGATCGTTCCTGTGGCAGCTATATGCTATAGTCATCCGATCCGGCCGGTTCCGACAAATGTGCAGCGTATTTATACCAAAAGACTTCGTGCAAAGTTTGGTTAAGATAGCTTTAAAACTGACGGAGGAGATAGCATAGAAGGAGACATAGCTATATCAACTCAGCTCGTCACGCTGATCAAGAATATATATACTTTGTGTGGTCGGAGATGCTTCCTTCTATGCGTTACAAACATCTTAACAATTTTAATATACCCTCTCCTCTCCAAGGGTATAAAAATGGTTCTCCTAAAAACTCATTCTCCGACCGACCGGTCCTATTGCATCTGTAAGATATAGTCATCCGATTTTGACCAAAATTTGCAAATCTGTGTGAAAGCATATAATATTAATAATCGCTGATTGTGGAGACGTTAACTTTAAAAACATAAATGTTTTTCTCACTAAGATCCATTTTCAGACCAATAGTTCCTATGGCAGCTATAATATATAGTCCTCCGATCCGGTCGGTTTCGTCATATAAGCAGCGTGCAGTAAAATGAAGGCTATGTGCAAAGTTTCAGTTCGATAGCTTCAAAACTGATAGACTAGTTTGCGTACACAGGCGTACAGACAGACAAACGGACGGAAAAAGGACTCGGCTGTTGATGCTGATCCAGAATATATAAACTTTACAGGGTCGGAGATATTTCCCTCTGGCTGTTACATATATTTGCATTAACTTTAACCCTTGGTACAGAGTATAAAAATATACCACAATATTCTCTGCCAGGATATAAAAATAGTTTTCTCCATTTCATTTAAAGACCTCAACCCCCCCTCACAAAAAGATCTGGCTATTTTAAAAATATTTTAAAAATAGAAACTAAATCGAAGCGGGGGAAAGGTTAAAGTGAAGTGGAGATTTACAACAGTGGTATAAGCTGTTGACAGAGCAAGAAGCAAGCGACCCACCACTTCCCCCATTGATCAGGAGTTAAGCAAATGCAAATGCGTTCAATGTTCTCACCGCACCCAATCCACGAATCCATCCACCTTCGCCCATAACAACAACTCATCAGGTTTATGATTTGCATTGTCTCACGTCTGTGAGCGCTTTGGGTGCAAATTTCTGCTGCTTGGTATGCGTTCTCCCAACTGGACATTAAAAATTGTGATGAAGAAAATAAAACTCCAACGATTACATTTGGTATCTGTGGCTTCTTGAGATGGCCAAGATTTATTCAATGGGCTATGTTCATATTTTATTTTTAATGGGCTGTAAGGGAGCGACGACGACCGCGACTACGTCCATTGGTCTCGCTGATGCCTGGGTCATCTGTTACACCCTCATAGTAATCGCTGAGACGCTGCAACTTGGGATTGATCTTCTGGTTTGCCTCCTTCAGTATTTTGATGAGTGCCTTCCCATGACGCAGGTTGTAGCCCGTGAAAAAGCTCAATGCTTTACCACGGTCATTTGAGCGTCCAGTGCGTCCGATGCGATGTACATAGCTCTCGATGGAGCGAGGGAAATCATAGTTGATGACAAACTTCACTCCGGGCACATCCAAACCGCGTGAGGCCAAGTCGGTGGCCACCAGAATGTTGCAGCTGCCGTTGCGGAAATCGCGCAGCACCAGACCCCGTTCGAACTGGGTCTTGTCGCCATGGATGGGCTCACAGCGCACAAAGGTGGCAATGAAGTGGACCAATTCATCCACACGACGCTTGCGTTCGGCAAAGACCAAAATCTTACCGGGCGAATCGCTCGCATCGTAAATTTCCGTCAGCAGTGCCTTCAACCTGTCCTTCTTTTCATCCTCCTCCAGGACTTCGATAATCTGGGTAATGTTATGATTGGCGGCCAACTCCAGTGAGCCCACATGGATCTGAGTGAAGCGGGGCATAATGCGGGCTGCTAGCCTCTCCACGCCACGCGGCCAGGTGGCCGACCACATCAACACTTGCAAGTCCGAGCGAGCGTACTGCAAGATGCGCGTAATCTGTGGCTCGAAGCCCATGTCGAGCATATGATCGGCCTCATCCAGCACCAGGTAAGTGCAGCGCGTCAGGTGAATGTCACGCTCCGACAGCAAGTCGAGCAGGCGGCCGGGTGTGGCAACCACCAGTTCGCAGCCTTTAATGAAGGCGCTTCGCTGGATATAACGGGCAGATCCTCCGAAGAGGGACACACTGCGCACCTGGCGCTGATCGGTATAGGCGAACACCTCCTTCAGGATCTGGTGGGCCAGTTCGCGTGTGGGTACCAATATGAGAGCGATGGGTCCCTCGCCCGGACGCAATGGCGGTTGGGCACGAATATGCTCAATGGCGGGCAAAATGTAGGCCAGAGTTTTGCCACTACCTGTACGGGCAATTCCCACTACATTAAAGCCACACATAGCCAATGGCCAGCCCTGGGCCTGGATGGGAGTGGGATCCTGGTAACCATGGCGCTGCATTTCACGACACATGTACGAAGCAAAGGGCGTCTCCTTGAAGCTTTGAATGGGTCTCGGCACCAGGTGGCGGTCAGGGCCGCTAATATTAATCTCATTGATTAGGCGGAACTTATCCACTTCGCGCTGTGAGCGACGTCTGACATCGGCATGCTCCTTGTAGAAGTCACGGTTAATGGGAACTAGACCCCTTCCATTCTTCTCCAGGCCACCACGTATCTCCGCTGAATTTAACTTGGAGCGCACAGGAGGGGCCAATTGACTTGAGCCCTCTGTTGAAGTAGAGCGTCGTCTGAAGGAATTGGTGGGGACGCGCTCACGCTTTCGACGACGGCGCTCCAATGAGTCATCGCTGTCCGATTGCTTTTCGGGCGGACAGGTGGTCGAACGCTTCAATATCTGCACAGCGGACCGTAAAGGCGAACGAGATCGCTTGCGTGCAATGGGCGATGTCTTGAATAAATTCAAGCGCATGTGCGGCGGCAGCGCACATCCAACGACCTCATGGCCAAGTCCACGGGGTTGCTTCTTCTCGCGATGCTTGTACTCCTCGGCCGAGACTTCGCCGCTGCTCGACTCTGCTGATTTTGAAGGAGAACGAGCGCGCTTCAAACGCTGCCTGCGTCTTTGAATATTGCGACGATTTGTCATCTTTGCTAAAGGCTTTTGGAGTTTAATTCTTACAATTCAGCTCGGGTAACTTTCACAGCCAAAATGACAGAGAAAAAGAAAAGGACTGTCAAAGACATTGACAGGGTTGCCAAAAGCTAAGAGAATGGCTGTGACATAATGAAGCAGGGTTGATAGGTCATTTCAGCAACGATTGCTAGTCCGATGTTTGAACTGGTTGAAAAAAACCTTTTCTAGCTTATGGTACAAATAATCGCTGCTGGATGGCTGTCCTTGCTTTAACATAAATTTAAGGTAATTTATCAGGCTTGTTTTCGTTTTCGATTTCGACCAAATCATGCGGAATCGCAATTGTTAAATGTTCTCGATTCCAAAAACCGACTCTGTTATTCGACTTTCAACTTCAAAATCCCAATTATCTTCATTGGATTCTCTGGACGGCAAGAAGATTCCGACCGAATTCTTTAATTGTTCCTTGGAAATCTGAACTCTTACCAATTCCGATTAATCGAATTTAAAAACGGGAACAGGCCTGTATATTTCATTTCACAATTTTCCTTTTGTAGAACCTTTTCCAGTTGATCCAGTGTAAGACTAAAGCCCGGGCTGGAAACGGACAAGGGCCGATCAAAGTTAAAAGCGGTTTGTTAGCCCTTTGTGTCAAAGAAATATAAAAAAATTTCTTAAATTTAGAAATAATGCACCGCCATTGTCGGAAAATGGGGGCAATTATATTTTTGTGCAGCTTTAATTTTTTTGCCCACAGCTTACAAATAGTCAGTCCCAATCCTACTCAAAATTTTGTTCCGCTTCGATTCCAGTTAAGAAATTTATATATGAGGCTGCTAACTTGCAGATGGGCGCCGGAATTGCTGTTATTCAAAATGAGCTCGGCTTCAGCGTCGAAGCTCATTTTTGGCTAGTCAACAGACATAATTGCCTAAATTGATCTGAAGAGCAGTCACAGGCAGTTCAAGAGCTGCCCATGCAATGAAAAAACCCACTGTCTGGTGCGGTTTGTGGGACGGAGGCATCATTGGATCGTACTTCTTAAAAAAATAATAAACGAGGAGGCAAAGCTAACTTCGTCTGTGCCGAAGTTTTCATACCCTTGCAAATGTTTTAGTATATTAGAGTTTCAGAACGCCAGCATTAAAATCAACAATTTTTCTATATAAAACCCATTTTCCGACCGATGGTTCCGATGGCAGCTGTAAGATAGTATTTTACAACCTTCCAAAAACTTGTCTTCAGTTTTTCCCACTAGCCTTCCTTCCGGATGATAGTCATTCAATTTTGACCAAAACTTGCAAATCTGTGTAAAAGCATCTAATATTAATAAATGCTGAGTTCGGAGACGTTAACATTAAAAACAAAAAAGTTTTTCTCACTAAAACCTCCTTTCGACCGATAGTTCCTATGGCAGCTATAAGATATAGTCATCCGATCTGGTCGGTTCCGACATATTAGCAGTGTGCAGTTTTCCTCAAAATGGAAGAATAGGACTTGGCTGACATGTGGTTTCAACAAGTCGGTGCCACAAGGCACGTAAATCCATGGATCAATTGGGAGGCGAGTTTGGTGAGCAATTAATATCACGTTTTGGCCGCCACTATACTATTTTTTGTGGGGCTACGTGAAGTCTTTCGTGTACAGCCAGGCCTGGAAGACAACATTACCAGCCATTACACATTGCACATTGGGCGGAATTCCCATTTTTTGGCATAAAGTCCAAAATTATTTTTTATTATTTTCATAATTTGATGAATATTTCCGTTAAATAAATGTCTACCCTAAATAAAAATATTAAGAAATATTTTTTTGCCCATCACTGGTATTTGACAGCCCGTTAAAGTGACCAGTTTGTGCTAAGCTATTTGTGCCTTGTTCGTGCTTGAAATTTTGTGAATGTTTGATTATCAGCCATTCTCATAGGATTGTTTATTATGGCGCTTTAAAATATGCGAAATACTCTTAAAGGTATGTATTTTATTGTGTACTGTGCTTAAATTATAAATGCTTTTGTTTCAATTATTGTGTTTCGTGGAGCAGAACTAGCAAGATTACGCCGGATTACCGAAAGTGCTAATGTGGAAGTCTGTGTTATTGTGTATATATTTAAATAGAGTTAACAACTTAAGCGCATATTTGCGCAATGACGAAATATTTGAATATATAAAGACAAGGTAAATTTTCGTCATGGCGGTTTGCTATAAGTTTGGTTGACTGAGTGTACGATCAAATGAACCGAAATTCTTTTCTTGAAAGCTTAATGACATCAAAAAATAGAGGAACGTTATCTTCGGCTCAACCAAAGTTCATATACCGTTGCAGCTTGTAATATTTATATAATTGAAGATTTTTCAATAATTTGCATTCCACAATTTCATTCATTCGTCCGATTATTCCTATGGCAGCTATATGCTAGAGTCAATCGATTTGGACCAAACTTAGCAAAATTATGTGGAAGCATGTATATTATATATTATATTATATTTAAAAATTTTGAGTTTTGGAGCGATATCATTGACAACAAACAAGTTTTTCTTATTATGCATATTTCTTAGACCTATCTTTTCAATGGCAGTTTTACTATATAGTAATCCTATTTTCCTAAAACTTGCTAGAATTATGAAAAAGCATGGGAAAACTAGTATGTACGAGGTTTTGTGAAGTTGGTATCGAAAACAAAAAAGTTTTTCTTTCTAAAACGAGTTTTTCGGCCGATCGTTCCTATGGCGGCTATATGCTATAGTCTTTCGATCCGGCCGGTTCGAACAAATGTAGACCGTAAATGTACCTAAAAGTACCTTCGTGCAAAGTTAAGTAGACTTAGCTTTTGAACTGAGGGAGCGGATGTGTGTAGGTGGCGGGGGTGGCGTGGTCACACCGGAAAAAAAATTAATTCGAAATTAACTTATGATATGAACAGCAAATATTTTAAGTTTCAACTTTCTATCTTTGTTTTGTTTTCCTTTGTTTTTCACCCAATGTGCATTGGCCGGAATTGCCAAAATTTTGTCATAAAGTCAACAAATAAATGTTGGAATATTGGAAAAAAGCTTAATTGCTCTGAAAGAATATAGAACCATGAACTCTAATAGCAAGTTCAAAAAATTTGTTGTGCATCCCTGGAATTTTGGCACGGCCCTGAAAGTAAGTTTTTTTTTTGATCTGGTGCCATGGCACGACCTGTTCCTTTAATAATAAAAGCATATAGCTGCTTATACATATATAGAGCAATTAATTTTTTGAAATGCCAAAATGTAGCAAAACGTACATATGTAAATTACTGGACATAAGGAAATTTTGTGCAATTTGGAGTTGTTCCATTTTATACTTTCTCACTTGTTTTTATGTGTGGTTGCAGTGGTATTTTTAGGCGAATTTAACCTAGATGTCACTTGTTCCGTGGATTAAAAGTGGGCAGCTCCTCGTTGCTTTTCGCAACTAAAGATGCAAATGTTTCCATTAACATGTAATGATATGGTGTAATCAATACATTATGCTCGTTTTCGAATTATTTGATACTGTTGCCGACGGGAACAGTGTATTTTTATTATTTTTGGCTAACTTTGCAAAAAAAATGTTAAGAAAACTGGTCAAGCCCGACTGTAATATACGCTGTACCTGCGAAGGAGAATGCCATTCAAAAAAAAAAAAAATAAACCTAGAATTAAGGTTAAGCAGCTCCTAAATCAAAAAATTGCCTCAAAATAAACTTTCAAGGTCATTTTTTACCCAATTGTCCAGAATGTGACCTTAAAGGCAAACTTTTAGCCAGTTTTGTTAAGAAAATATGTCGCCTAAAAAATAGGTAACTTTTCCTAAACATTCGTAATGGCAGCTGAGTGAGTTCGGTTCCCACTGCATGCGTAAATTGTTTTTGTTTTTTTTTTGTGGCTTTTTAACAAAGAATCTCTTTCCTAAGCAGTACTGTAAAGCAGAACTGTAGTAACTGTGCATTCTGCAGAGCTGCTTTGTATAATCGGTTGGAGACTAAAGTAGATTGTTATGCAATAAACTGATTGTTAAAAAAAATACCATATAAAAAATAAACAAAAAAATGTGCGCTTGCACTGGGACTCGAACTCACGACTTCCACGTCTTAAAGCTACGCTCTACCCTTTGCGCCACGCGGCATTTCAACAACTGATAGCTTAACTAATGACTGTGTTCTTTAGGGTAATTTGACGCTACGTCCCGGGTATCGACCGTAGCTGACAAGGCTGAGACGCCATGTCGTTAATGTTCATTCAACACCACTGGAAGACCCGAGTTCGGATCTCAGCAAGGTAAAGTTTTTAAAAGATACGTTTTTATGTTTTTTAGAAAGAAGAGTTTATTAACACTAATAACCCCCACCACCACCAAAGCACTCAGGGTTGACTGACTTCTCTTTGTTATGCATATATAAATTGTCAAATTTCTAAGGAAATTTGACCTTAGATTTTTGGAAAAAAATCCTAAAAATAAGGTAGTTTTTTGCCTTATATCAAGGATTAAATGACCTTAGATAAGAGGATAAGATGTCTTTGACGCCATTTTGAGGTCAAATTGCCTAAATTTGAGGTTATTTTCAGCGGTTTTAGGCATTTTATTTTGTTGGATGTGTATATTTTACTGCTGCAGTAACACCAAAACACAACGCAGCTGCAGCGCAGCGACATCGAAATTGTTTTTTGCTTATAACTGTACTATAGGTTGTCCGATCTTTACCATTCCTTTGGCAGATCGATAAGTAATGTTGATTACTAAATATGTCTAGAAGGTTCGAACTACATATCTTCAAAATTGTAAAATTGTGTAGGCGTTACTAATGGGCGTGGTCGGACCGGTCCAAAATTTTGCTCATTTCTTATATATGCCACAACTATTAAATGTTCCAAGTTGCAGTTCTCTAACTGGCTCGGTCTAATTTATGCCAAAATTTTTGCCATTTCGGCCACTGTGCATTGGTGAGGAAAAGCATTAATGTATCGCTTTAAATAAATATTTCACTATTGCAAATTTAGTCGAGCAAAACACTTACGTACTTTCCTCACTACAACTGCATTTTCCATTTTCAAATTTGCATTTCGCATATGCAGAGAAGATTTTTAACATGGTGGAACTTTAAGCCAGAGTTCGGAAAGTCACCTCCCTCCCCCGCAATTTCGAAAAAAAATCATATCTCCCACAGTTTTGTAGATAGATGATTCGAAATGATAAAGATCGGATAAGCGGTTCTCAAGTTTTAAGTAAATAAGTAAATCACCCCCGCCACGCCCCTCCCACCCTTTCACAACCAACGCCGCACAATCTTAGAGAGAGAGAGAGAGAGAGAGAGAGGGAGAGAGAAACTTAGAGATGAGCGCAGCAGCAGCACTGCATTCAGCTCCTACTCTAGGTATAGAGTATGTTATAGTCGGGCTTGACCGACTTTCTCACTTGTTTTAATAATGTTAAAGCGGAGGTGTCACGAAAATCTCTTCCAACCCAAAACCAATTCTCGGTGTCACAGATATCTTGTGTTTTGTTGGGAGATTTAGCTAAATTCACCTCCCAAACAATTTTCATAAGCAAAATAAGTTTTGGAAATGTAAACAACATTATTTTTCTGAATGGTTGCATTCAAATGAATTTAATATTTAATTCGTTTCAATATTAAAACTTGCGTTTCAATAAAAGCCAGCCTAATACTGCGTAACAATTTAAACCAAAGCGCTATCTGTGTACCAACATGGGTACCAACTAGGTACCAAGTTATATTTTATGATTGGCGCAAAAATATTTTTAAACGTTTCATTTTATTTTTGGAGAATCTGACTTAAATTTAATATGTATTTTAAAAATGCATCATTAAACATATAACACAATCAAAAAACTTCAGTTAAACATCAAATTAACTCATAACTAGAAAATGCGAAATTTGTTTTGGGAGAAAGGGCAACACTGTTTAGAGATTTGATAGAGATGGACTATTAGCATTACATTTCTGTGACACCCAGGATAGAAGATTTTCCTCAAACAGAACGGATACACCAAATATACACCATCGAGCAGATATAAATACCATCAAATCTGATCACACCATTGCAGAGATAGCAATTTATCGATATTGGGTGAACCTGAACTTAAGAAAGTCAAAGTACTAAAACTGAGGTTATCTGGAGCAACAAATGTGTCCGGATTTTAGTTTTGTGTTATTATGGATTATTGTCGCAACTTGGTGAAGAAAAATTCAAGTCAAATGATGGGGAAATCTATTCCTAGTTTTTTAAAGAACCCAGAATTCACTCAAGCTCTTAGCAAAAGACTAGGTCGGTTATTTCTCTCAGTGTTATCTAAAGTGCACCAAACAGCAGCGTTGCGCAGTCCATTTTCTCGATGCGTTGTTCCATTTGGCTCTTATCGTCGATGCGGAAATCAACTTTGCCATATAACCATAACGGTAATTCGAAGTAATCGGCGGGAGGTGGGGGTAAAAACCCAACTTTCTTAAGGCAAATTATTGAGTTGGTAGCTCAAAACGCATTATCTGCCTACTGGTCATCGTGTTGTTATCGCTTCTACAATAATTGGCCAGAGTGTGAGCGTTTGGGCCAATTAAAAGTAAACATCGACGACGTTTATCAAATTCAATTAGTCCAACTCGATGCGCGTCTCGCCATAAGCCGACGCGAAGCGTTCATTAGGATTGAATTGGATTGGGTTGCGAGTTGCAAAATCTCTCTGAGGCGTGTATAATTAACTAGATAAATTGGCAAGCGTAGATTGTTAGGCAATTTTCGCTAATGATCTCTTGCAGTTAATTGCCAACCGCTCTTAGAACAAAACGCATCAACGGAGCCATGAAGTCATAATTAAATTAATACACACACAAAAATGAAGACATATTAATACACGAAATTGCTATATTTTTCGCAGTTGTGCTGCAGCTTGTCGTCGTGCCGTGAGACATCCATAATACTCGTACAGCAAAAGATGCTTCCTGGCCGCATACATTCGGATAAGTTTTGCTCTCGCAGAGTTTCAATTAAAGTTCCATTAACGCTTCGCGACACACACAATTATCAAAAATTAAATTTATGCTTATGACATTTCCGGCAGCGGGCCACTTCTCCCCCCTGCCTCCCCCTACAAAAGCAGGGAGCACATATGCAAAATCGAGTGTGTGTGACTAAATAAATATGTATACCCTGTTGTAGCGTCATTTCATTTATTTAAAGACAGCAAAGACAGAAGATCAAAGCAACTTCATGATTATGCTGCACGCATATCCATCAACGTGTGGAGAGAGCAAGCGTCGAGGTTAATTCGCACAGTAATTGGAGGAAGACTCACATTTGTACTACTCAGCACTGACAGTGCCAATGACTCCGGTTTGCAACACAGGCAGTAGTTAGCATGTCAAGGACGGAATTGCCAGCAGTTTCTAACTACGGACCTGCGAAGTAACCAGAAGTTTCATACCAACATTGAGCGAAGAAGAAGCAGTAGAAATGATTTCTTCACTTATTACATTTTGCATGTTCGCAGCTAAGAAGTAATACTTTTGCATTAAATATTTGAACTAGCATTGATGACAGTCAATTTTACTTCACACTTCTTGTATTTTGAACAGAGGTCGCATAAAACGGTCCCCCGTTTGCCTGTGTCAGAAAACGACCGCTTTCGCGCGATCACATTCAATAAAGGTACCGACCCAACCGTCAACTACGCTCTCTGCCTCTCTTTGGTTGTGAGAGGAGAGAAACACATTTATTTTTAAATTTTTCTGTCAGGTCTGGCTCGGGCCCTTTTGCCAAAATTCACGCATTCAAAAGGTCTTTTTGTATGTATGCATCGTTGTGTAAGCATACAACAACAACAATATGAATGTGTGCGAAAAACTATATGCCTTCTCTCTTTCTTTCTCACGCTGACTCGCTCTCTGTTTATGCTTAACTCTGGCGCTCTCTTGAGTCTGCAACCGAATGAAACAACCTTTTTAAAGTTCGGTCTTCGTGAAGACCGCATTTGATGAGCGATTGACTGAATTGGGCCTGGTATGGGGTTGCTCTCAGACCGATCGGTGCTGTGTGTTCAACCACGGCCACCGAGCAGTGAGCGAAATCGCTGCTTAAATTCGGTTGAGGGAAGCCCGAGCCCGTTTTGTTTTTGTTTTTTTGGTCAGTGACGTGAGCAGAGCGAACTGAACATTGGGTTGAGAGCCTAAAGTAATATTTAGGCTTATTTTCTTTGGGCCGAATTTGAAATAAAGTTGAATTAAAGTTCACATTCGTTCACCACGACAATCAAAGGATCCATCGATTTTGTTGTCATCGATCTGGTGAACAAGGCCTATGTATGTATTTTTGTATATTTTGTTTTTATAGGCGTCTATATTGCTGAACCAAATTTCACAATATGCTCAGGACGATCAGGAAAAAGTCATAGGCTATATCTCAAGTCTGTGAATAGTAAAAAAAACAGCGAAATTTGCAAAATTATAATAAGAGTATTTATGAAATTATGAAAGCGCTTTCACGCACAAATAGCTAAAAGAATCATGATAAAACTTGGCACACAGATAGTTAATAACCTGGAGTTAAACATATGCTATGAAGCTTTAATTTCAATGGTTCAAAAAACCGCGATATTTGCAAACTTATTATAAGGCTATTTGCTAAAGCTCTTTATATTTAGATGACAATGTAAGAGTCGGTAAATAAAAAGTCCAAAATTTTCATTGGACCTAAAATTATTATGAATATTGAATCAATGGTAATTGAAGACTTTGAAGACTCATAGGGTAAAATATATGCGGTGTAGACCGAACTGTTCCAAAAATCGTGAAATTTGCAAAATTATATAATGAGTTCAGATTATCATAAAGATGTAATAGGTGAATAATTTAAATGAGTAAATTTGCAAAAATTCTTATATGAGTTAATGGGACGTGTGTGAAACGGATCAAAAAATCGAAAATATTTCCAAAATTTTTTTATGATTTAGACTATCATGAAAGGTCAAAAATCGCGAATTTTTCTAGATAACGATTTGATAGATGGAAATTGTCAAGTAAGTTTCACTTCTTCGTTTTGTGTTTGAAATTCTAAAACGTACCTTACAGTCCATATATAGAAGTGAAAGTATGTATGTTTCAATGTATGTTTATTCCTTATAGGCGTCTAAGTCGGCGAACCGATCTAGACGAAATGTTCAAAGTGTGTTAATGCCGGTCAGGAAAAAGTCATAAGCTATAGCTCAAGTTTGTGAACTGGTTCGAAAGCGGTTCAATACGGTTAAAAACTGGTTCAAACCCATATCTGAAAAGTTATTCATGCTATGAACTTGAAATGTAGACTGCAGGTTGGTATTGTGTACTTGGATATTTTACTGGTTCAGGACCGGTTTTAAACCAGTTTAAAATTGGTTCTAAGCCATATTTTAGAAGTTATTTAAGAGATGATCGAGAATTTTAGACGGTATGTTGGTAAAATGGAGTTGGATAATTTAATGGATCAGGACCAGTATCGAACGAGGTTTGTACCGGTTCAAAAGCCATATTGGGTTTAAAGTTGTTCGGAGCCATATCTCAGAAATTATTTGAGCTATTTGTCGGTTTTTTTTTTCTAAAATTCTTTGATCTGGCATGCCTTTCATAATTTTTTTTTTAAATAAAAATCAACAATGAAGGCTCTTTTCTGTAAAAAATCCTACAGCAAGAAAACCACTACAGCAAACGCTTCACTCTTGAGATGTTGTATATTATAGACACACACACTGACAAAAGGCTTAACTACAAATCGGACACAGAGAACTGCGCGCACCTATACAGACACTTACTGACCAAACAATAACTCAGTATCCAACTCCACGCCGAACGGAACAGACGTGTAAAACAATGTATGTAAAAAAGTTTGTGTTTTTTGTATTAAGTCAATGTTACATTGTAATTGGAAATTGTTTTGTGGTGTCCCTGAAGATGGTTGCCGAGGAGCAACTGAAATATATTGGAAAAACAGCATACACATCTGTGTGTTTTACTTGACCTCGAGCCCGCAATACTCAAATTCTACGATTTAGAAAGGTCGCTAACTATCAACTTGAAAATTATAAAATATATAAAAAAAAATTTAAAAAAAATTGAAAAGTAAACCTCACTTTTTCAATATTTTTATATATTTTAATTTTAAATTAAAACTCAATTCAAGAAATTATTTTTATATTTTTTTTATTTTTAATTTTTTTTTTATTGGCGGCTTTTATACGTTCCAAACGTGTGTCCGTTTATTCTTTACCTATAAATTTTTTAGATTAAAAATAGAAAAATAAAACTTATTTCGGTCCTTGAATTTTAACAAAAGTCGCATTATACGGCTGCCATTTAAGAACTCATTTGCGAGAGTGGTAGAACTCATAGCCATATGGTGTACCCGAATCTATATTTCGGCCGTTTAACCAAATCATCAAAGTATCACAAATGCTTGGAAATAATTTGTAGTTTGTTTTAGTAATTGGAATTTGAAAGCTTCAGTAAAAATATTACGAAGCGCAGGCCGGCATAATATTTGGCTACACATGAGCATCGTCGAAGATGGGGGTGGTGTGGGTATCAGCAAATATGGCATTCTTCTTATGGTTTTTACTTTCAGGAACGACCAACCAACCAGGCAGGCAGGCAGGCAACCAGTCGACCAACCAACCTACAGCAGAAGCAAGAGCACACAGCGGGAGACCCCGAGGCAACAGCACACACAGTTGAAGACGACGTTGCCTCGATCTTGCTGCCGATACGATATGATTTCAGCCTCCCTCCCCAGCTCGACACAACACAACAACAAGTAAAGACAAATTGTCTACGCGTTGAGGTCTTGCTATTGGCCTCCAGCGTGACGATGTTGGGAGCTACTGGCGCCACTCAGCGCCGCCGCAATCACAACAAACAACTCAGGTGGGGGCATGGAGTTTTGTGGTTATGGCATGTGCCGAAACCGAAGGCAATCCGCGCATCGGTAATTAAAAGTGGCATAATGGAATTTGTTGCAACTTGCAATGGGGCAGCGGCGGCGCGGCACAAAGTGTAGGGCTAAGGGTGAATAAAATGAGGAAGACGAAGCGTCTTGACTAACTTAGTAAAAGTTTATTTTCAAAACTTATTGAGGGAAACATTTTAACATGTCTAAGGATTTTGTTCGAACATATTGAGAATCATTTCAGGAGTGACTCCTTCTTCCTTTGAGCATGCATTTTTAATCCGTACGAAATTTGGACGGTAAAGTGGTAGCTGATTGCTCAAATAATTACGATACGCTTCCAACTCCGCAATCTTTAGCTTGTTTTTGGGACTAATTGGAGTTGAACTTTCCAATAAGTTATCCTCCAGCGAGTGTTGACGGAATGCTGCTAATCTACGGGCTTCGAAAGACTTTTGGCGTGCACTGACAACTGCACTCGAGCGTTTCTTGCTGGAATCCAAAGACACCTGGGTGGACTTCTTAAAGCGGAAAACGGATTCCCAATCAGATTTAGTAGCCGAGTCATGGAGTGAAGGTGAAGCCTCCATAATGTCCGAAAGTTCGCGTAAAGGTAGCTGCTTGGTGAAGAAAGACGGTGCTAAAAAACTTGCGACATTAGATGGCGCAGCTTGGGACTCCACCGACTGATGTTCCACCTCTTTTTTCTTCAGGTTTTGAAAAAAAAATGATAAGCGGCTTACTGGTAATAGAGTCGAACTATCCGTTCCAAGAGGGGCAGTGGCAGCTGAAGACTTGGAAACCAAGGAACATTTATTATCCGATTCAAGGGGTAAAAGCGACTCCTTCTTCTCAGTATCGCAGTGTTGGAGTACAGGCAACTTCTTAACCCCACTATCACAACAGAGGGGTGAAGGGGCATCCAGGGCACATTTAAAGTCGCTTACGATAGGTGCCACCTCGTACTTCTCACTCGTCGGCTGGGAAAATATAGTTAATTGTTCCTTCTCACTCTCCTGTCTAAAAAATTCCTTCGTCTCCTCAGTATCGCAGCGGGGAAGTATAGTAACCTTAGTATTCTCAATATCCAAGGTAAGGGGCGAAGCTGAAACCAGTGAACACTTAAAACCATGTTCTGTTTCGGGCTGAGATGATGAGCAAAGTAGCTTTTTCTCTTCCTGCAGCATTTCGCCTTTCTCGTCTTTATATTTAATTAAAGCTGTCACAGCTAAGTCAGCGTGTCCACCAGAAAATGTGATATTAATATAATCACCATAAAACTTTCGCAAGTTTAGCATAAATTTCAATTGTTCCAATTCAGTGGAATATTTTCCAAAATTTACAAGATCTGTTTGGGTTGCAATATCCTTTTGAACGGATTTTTGAATCGGATATAAGTCAGTTTGAGTGGACGTGCAGTCCATTGAAGCGACTTTTGTTAACAATTTCCGATCTGTTTCTTTAGGCACAGGATAGGTTTGTTTGTACTTCTCAGTGACATTCTTGTCTGTTTGCTGTACACGACTTTTCGTGGGCTCACCAAATTTGGTTCTTGGCAATTTTGTAGACTTCATTGGGGATAAGTTTACGGGTTTAGGAGTCTTACCGGAACTACAAGCATCCATTTTCCCAGTTTGTATAAGATTTTTCGAATCGTTGCCCTTTATCTTCGCGCTCTCTGTTCCATCCTTGGCTGACTTCAGACCACGTCTCTTCAAGGGCTCACCAGTTTGTTTTGGGGACACTCCGGTATTAAGCGCAACCACTTTTACAGCATGCTTATCGTACTTCTTCACCGCCATTTCAGACTTCCGACATCCGCTACTATTCAAGGGCTCACCAGTTAGTTTTTTGGGCAGTTGGTTTCTGGATTTACCAAGCGCTGCCTCCGGGTTCTCGCGTGCGTTTTCAATCAATTCTGCACCTGATTCCACAGACTCCTCAACCATCTTCCCATCCGCTTTCACTGCCGACATCGGCATCTTGACGGCCTGCCCTTCAGCACCATATAATTGTCCCGTTTCCGATTGGGTTTTGCCCACTTGATCAACTGAATTTAACTTGAACGTGGTATATGCTCCACGACCCAATAGACTGTTTTTATTGGTCAACCGTTTGCCAATCCCAATTTTTTCATAATTGCGTGCCGCTAATGCATCATATATCACGACTCCGGGGTGATTAACTTCGAAGAACTTTCTAAACCATTGTAGGAATTCCAATTGTTCCTGAAAGTGTCCCTTTATAAGACGTTGAACCTGTATTGTTCTTTCTACTTTCTCCCTATGAAACGACGTTTGTAAAATCGTAAAGTTCTGAATAAACTCGTGTTCAGTATTGCACGTGAATTTGACTCTATTCAAATTGATGGAAGTCGGCCGCAGGATGTGGAATAGCTGACAATAGGCGGCTCCAGTGCAGCAGTCGTTCAGTGTCTTTATATCGCTGCTCAAGAGTCTGTTCATCCAGAGTATCAACTCTTGGCGCGATACGTTTTCAGAGGTTTTGTTTTGCAACACATTGATGACTGGCATGATGGTCGAATTACAGTTCAGCTTTGTGATAAATAAATTAGTTAAACTAAATTTAGAAAAAAAATAATACTTACTTTTAGGTTTTAGCGTAAGGTGTTTATCACTTGAGACTCACAATAAAACTGAAAAAAAATTCCATATTGCTCACTAGAAAACTGTGACAGGAATCCAAGTGTTAAGGCACAGCCTACTGCTGGGGCCAAAAGGGAACACTTTGCATAGAAAAATTTGCATTTGCAACCTCATTTCTAGAGTTGAAGTGAAGTGGGCAGGCAGGCGGCACAGGTAAAATGCCTGACGAATGCGCCGCCATGTGTCGGGCAGGATTGGAGCAGTCTGCTTCCGAGCAGCTTAACAACAAAACGAAAGCCAAACGCCCCTACTAAATCCGTAAATCGTTGAGGCTTTTAGCACCTCATAGCCCCCACGCCCACATGTGCGTGAATTTCTTTTATGACACCGCCTCTCATCTCCCCTCGGAAAATGTGTGCCAGCCTAAAGAGCTTTCCACATCCGACTCGTTCTGGTTATAAAAATCAAAACTTTAACTCACCTTGCACAACGCCACACCAGTATCCAGACGATCCATAAAGTTCTCAGCATTGATGCTCAGCTCGGGATACAGGGTGCTCAGCCACTCCGCTAAATCTTCCTTCATTGCCTCCAGATACTCCTCGCTGGATTTGAATGGCCTGTAAGGCCTTGCCTCTAGCATGGCCATGGCAAAATGTGCTTGAATTGGTGGCAAACTATCGAAATGATTCCTCTTTTTGGGGTGAGAAAAGTTAGTCAGCTCTGTTGTAAATTTTGCGTTTTGCTCTTTGCTTGCAGTTGGATTCGTTGTGAGTTTAATTAGATTTCGTAGTTTTCGTCGATGGATTGCATCGCGTCGCGTCACTCGCTGTCTGCAGAAACAACAGAAACAAATGACATAGTCTAAATTATATATCAAGTGGATCATAAATTATATCATACATAAATTGATTGTACGAACTGAATAAATGAATTGAAACATGGCGCAAAATTTATGACTGTGGCACTGCAGCTGACATAATTATGGGACAGCCAGCCAGCCAGCCAGCCAACCACAATGGCAGGCAGCAGCAGCACCGCCGACGCCGCCAGCAACTTAGTTATACAAATAAAATCAATAAATAAAACATAAAAGTGACTCGCGGCAGTCGGTTACTTAAAAAGCCTCCACTCTCAGCAACCTCAACTCAACCGCTTGGGCGCCAGGTTAATGGCTGTGCCTCACCTGAAGACTGCGCCACTCCGCAACTCCATTCCGAGCTGCTAATTAGCGGTAAACTCAATTGAACTGCGAACTTTCAAGAAATCACCAGGCAGATGGACGCTGCTCAGGCTTCTCCCAAGGCAAACTCGAGTCATAAAACATATCGCTTATCTTCTATTTATCAAATTATTGTTGACCTTCGGGCGGCAAGCATGTGGCAATTCCAACTGCAATTCAGTTTGCAAAAACGAAAAAAAGGGGCGTGTGCGGAGTGAAAAAGCAACAATGCAAAAAGTGCACAGCTTAAGGGTCGACTAGCAACCTGCCACATACCTACAAAGCTCAGCTTTTAAATATTAACTTCATTGCGAAATCCATTTAAAATAAATTGGACTTGTTTAACTCAAGACGCTCTGATTATCAACTGTTGCTGGAAACTAATTCCTTCCCATCTATAACAGGAAGGCCAAGCTTACTTGGCGTTGCAGGGTTATTATACCCTTTTGAAATATCAGAGAGATAAAACAATTTTCCGACCAATACGCTCAGCGAAATTAAATTAAAGGCAGGTCCGTTAAGTCACCTTAAAATGTATTGGAACCAGAAGGCATCTTCCAATCCTATTCTCCCTTTTACATTGGTCTCTCTATTTCTATTTTTAGCTTAAAGAGAGCATTAACAGTTAGTTTAGGCTAAAGCTTGCCCATTATTCAGAGTTTGTGAACGTTTTGAAGCGACATTCTATTAAAGGCAGTGTGTTTCAAGTCCTCAAGTAAGAAGAAGGTGCCAAATTTTTCTTAATTTGATAGTTTGATTATGTAAACGTGTTTAATTTAAACAGATACAAATTATATCCTATTAATAATTTCCCTCAAAATTGATATGGGAAAGGGAAAAACATTATCAGGGGTGCCACAGAATTCTCTAGCGATTTGGCTTCTAGCGATTTGACAAATCGCTCGAATATTTTCGCCATGCCACAGAACTTGGAGCGATTTTATTTTTAAAGCATGTTCCCAAACCCTTTCGAACTTGGCTGCTTAGGGTAGACAGCCCGCAAGTGCAAATTAGATTAAGCCTTCTTAAGCGTTTTTTATTAATATTTTGAAATGAAAGCTAATTGGTTAGTTTTTTTTAAACAAAACAAACTTATTTTTCTTCAACTGAGTTAAATTTTTCTTTTTTCCACACAAAAAATTCAAATTTTCAACCCGCCAAATAAAAATGATACCTTGCACTTCGCGAGATTTGCTCTAATTAAATAAATGATTCTTGCAGGAAAAATGACAATCTACGATTTAGGGAAGTAGCAAATCCGTAAGGAGACGCTAGAGTGCAGCCTCCTTGGATCCGCATCTGACCTTCTTTTTGAATCAGACGATATACGTAGGCAAGATTATATTGTTAAATGATACTGCACTCAAAAGTAACATTGGGCCACGCATTATTCAATTCAAGCAACCGGAGGAAAGGTTGGCCAGACTTAAAGTCAGTTCTTTCCAGGCTGCAGCCGCAACTTCCCTGTCGCTCATTGTGAGATTGAGGGCCAAGTCCTTATGCTCCTTCATAAAAGCCAAGCAAATTTCGCTCTGAACATATTTTCGATGCTTTCCCCTTTATAATTCATTTTAATTATAACCATTTCGGTAGAATAATAAAATTTACCAACATTTGAGCGGCTTCTCGTCATTACTTTGGCGTCGGCGTTGCCACTATATTCAACTCAGATTGGCAGCAATCGATTTACAAATTACACAATAATTAAGCAAAAGATCAACGAAAAAATTATTGCTAGTTGATCTAATTTTTTTATCTTTGCTCGCTATTGTATTACCTTTAAAACGAAGTTCAATTAATTTCGAAAATCAAATGTTAAAAGGTGGCACCACTGAAATACTAGTGATTTGGTGCATGCCAGTGAATGACAAATTTAACTAGCGATTTTACTAGCGATTTAGTAAAATGCTTATTTAATAAACTTAACATATTAAATGTTAAATTTTTTTGATGTAGATTATTCACAAATTGAACACACTTTAAGAATCTAAAAGGCTTATTTTAATCAAAAACAAATTTAGTGCGTATTTAAGCAAATCGCCGACTCATGCTTGCGCGATTTGCAAATCATTTGAAAACAGGCTCTGTGGCGGGGCGAAATCAAATTCGAGCGAATTTAGAGCGAAAGTGATTTCTGTGGCCCGCCTGTATCATCCGAAGAAACAGCCAAAATCCTTGCTTACAAGGATTCTGGCATGTCTAATAGGCAAATTTCCATTAAATTGAAAAGATCTCCATCTGCAGTGGATAATGTAATCAATTTAAAGCAGAAATATAATACAAATCGATCAAATAATAATAATCAAATGATTTCTTCTCGTGTAAAATCCGCTATAAAAAAATGCAACTGCATCGCAAATAAGAGCTGACTTACAATTACCCGTTACTAAGCGTCGTGTACAACAAATTTTATCTGGAAGTAATCGGCTAATTTGGAAGAAAATGAAGTCTAAGCCAGCTTTAAAGGAATCGCATAAAGTTGCAAGATTAGAGTTTGCCGAAAAACACATGTCATGGACCGATCAATGGAAAAAGGTAACATTTTCAGACGAGAAAAAATTCAACCTTGACGGTCCAGATGGTTTTAATTATTACTGGCACGATTTGAAGAAGCCCGAATCCTTTTCTACTAAGCGGAACTTTGGAGGAGGTTCGTTAATGATATGGGCTGGTTTTAGTTACTATGGAAGGATCCCCATATGTAAAGTAAATGGGCGTATGAACTCGGAAAAGTATGTAACCATGTTGGATGAAGTATCAATAAACTTTTTGGATCAGAAACCTACTTCAGACACCATTTTTCAGCAGGATAACGCTGCCATACATGTATCACGATTCAGCGTTAATTGGTTTCAGGAGAAGCAGATCGATGTTATGGAGTGGCCAGCACGTTCCCCAGATCTAAATCCTATAAGGAACATGTGGGGTAACTTGGCACGACGTGTATATGTTTGTCATCGCAAATTCGAGTCGGTGGAAGAGCTCAGAATTGCTGTAGTCAATGAATGGGCCAAAATTCCTACTTCAGAGTTTTAAAAGGTCATAGACTCAATGCCAAAACGAATTTTTGAAGTGATTTCAAAATCTGGAAGCTGGACTCACTATTAATCATCATTTTCTTCGACAATAATATATATATTCTTTTTTGCCATATAATTTAAATACATGCCTTTAATTGAATTTCTCTGAATAAAAATGAATTTTTGAAAATAACACTAGTTTACAGCATAAAAGACCCATTTCTACTGAAATTTTTTTTTAGTGTAGTTCGGAATGGAGATATCAAAACAATTTCAAAATTTTTTTTTTTTGCTTCGTTTTCGAAATATTATATGAATTTTTATTTTTTTGGTAGAATCTTACACCTGTTGATTCATAGTATTAGGATATTTGTTGAACTAATATCGTTAATCACTTTATTATTTAATAACAAGTGAGAAAGTCGGTCAAGCCCGACTATATTTATACTCTGTACCTAGAGTAGGAGCTGAATGCGGTGCTGGTGCTGCTGCTGAGCTCATCTCTACGTTTCTCTCTCTCCTCTCTCTCTCTCTCTCTCTAAGATTGTGCGGCGGATTGGTTGTGTGAGGGTGGGAGGGGTAATTCACTTATTTGATCATAACTTGAGAACCGCTCATCCGACCTTTATCATTTCTTCAGCAAATCGATACATATTGCTAATGACTAACTATCTCTAGAAGGTACGAAATATATATCTACAAAACTGTGGGAGATATGACGTTTTTTCTGAATTGCGTGGGCAGGAGGGGGCGTGGCAAAAATGGAAAATAAATTTGATCTGCCTGCAACTATAAGAAACATTTGTCCCATACATGTCAAACCTCTATCTCTTACCATCTCTGAGATCTGTTTTTTCATACGGACAGACGGTCGGAAGGACGGACGGACAGACGGACGGACGGACAGACGGACATGGCTATATCGACTCGGCTGTTGATGCTGATCAAGAATATATATACTTTATAGGGTCAGAAATGATTCCTTCTCCCTGTTACATACATTTGCACGACATTAGTATACCCTTTTTACTCTACGAGTAACGGGTATAAAAATAGAGGGAAGCTAACTTCGGCTTTACCGAAGTTTATATACCCTTGGAGCATGAAATTTGATGCCCGTTTGTTATATGGCTAAACGATATATTCATGAAACAGATGACATTCATATCTGGAAAGTATAAAGACGCTACCATTGAAAACAAAAAAGTTTTTCTTACTAGAACTAGTCATCGGATTTGAATCAAACTTGACAGAATTGTGTGGTAGTATATAATTTTGATCTGTAAAAAGGTTCGGAGCGATAGCATTAAAGACAAAAAAGTATTTCTTACTAAGACTTTTTTCAAACCTATATTTTGTATGGCAGCTATACTATACAGTTGTCCGATTTTAATAAATCTTGGTGAAATTATGTGAAATCAAAGAAAACTTATAAATACGAGGGTTGGAAGCGATAGCATTGAAAACAAAAAAATTTTTTTTACTAAAACTACTTTTTCGACCGATCGTTCCTATGACGGCTATATGCCATAGTCATGCGATCCAGTCTGTTCTGACTAATGTTCAGCGTATTTGTATAAAAGACTTCGTGCAAAATTTTGTAAAGATATCTTTAAAACTGAGGGAGAAGATATCATAGAAACATACGGATAGACGGACGAACGGACGGACGGATCGACGGACCGACGGACATGGCTATATCAACTCAGCTCGTCATGTTGATCAAGAATATAAATACTTTATGTGTTCGAAGATGCTTCGTTCGATGCTGTTCAAACATCGGGACAAGGGTGTAATTATAAACACAATCGTTTTTTTTTCAACGTCAAAAATGGATTTGCCGTATTAACAGTGTACCATTAAAAAGAGTCTCCGAAAGTTGATAAAAATTTAAAATTTGGATTTTTATCCAAACTGCTGTTGACTCATGATGTAGATCTAAGGCATATATATACCATATTCCTCCTTCTCTTTGAGTGTAAGCTATGAGTCAGTTAATGAAAGTATTGTCTGGCTCTGAGCCAACAGACTTCTAGACTCCGACTCAAGGTCGTCGTCCTCCTACACGATATAGTTTCCCCCTCTAAATCGGCGACATCGCGCCATTGCTATGACAAACAAATGAAGTGATTTTTGGCCCAACTACAAAATGTCGCTCAACTGTCCGGAAAAGAAGTTGTCCTTTGTCTGTCGCTCTCTTTGGTGGGGTGTTGTCTATTGATTTTTTGTTCCCCTCCAAGTGCATTTACCCTAGCAAGCGAATAAGTGACGACATTTATGGTGCTGCTGCTGCCGCTGCAGTTGCCGTTGATGGTGATGATGAAGACAAAGGCACACAAAAGCAACACCAAAGCGAGCAGTCATACATAGTCTATAGAAAAGTCCCACAATTATATGCATATGCATAGGGTGGAGTTGTGAGAGGGAGGGGGAAGGGGCACAATTGAAGTGTTGCTTCAATGGATAAATGGATAGATAATAACTTGTGAAAATAACTCTTACACTTGACAATTGTTGTTGTTGCCTTTGATTCCCGCACTCAATGGCACTCAATGGGATGCCGCAGGCAATGGCACATACACGCGTACATAAATACATATGTACGTGGAGCAACACATGCATCTGGATTGCTGTCAAAATCATGGTCCATGGGTGTCGTCGTCGTTGTCTGCATCTTTGTTGTTGTCTCGACACTGAAATCTGACAGATGCGAGTGCATCAAGTTCGTGCTCCACTTTGGAGGAGCGGCGGGCATTGGGTGCGGGAGTGGGAGTGAATGTGTGTGGATACCATTTTTGCACTAAAGTCGTTTCAATTGTCGCCTCAAGTGTCATTGAATTGAGTCTCAAATAAAGGGAATAAGAATTTCTTCACTCGAAAAGCGGAATATCGAATATCCGAGCAACCATTCACTGAATCTCATATGTTGTGATTGGGATTGTGAAATGCAATCGACTGACCCAATAATAGTAATAAAAACAACACAAACTCACTTTTCGTGCCTCGTGTAATTGATAATTGAAAAAGTCAACATCTATTTCGTATACGTAATTTTATAACATATTTTCCATACCTGCTCTTTGTTATCCAGAGACTTTTACTGTCACTTAACAACTCACGCTTGATGGCAATAAGACATAGAAATGGGTTTGTTTTTATACCCGTTACTCGTAGAGTAAAAAGGGTGTACCAAGTTAGTGCAAATGTATATATATCAGTCAGCTAGAATAATGTCCGACCGCATAACGTATATCCGTCCGATCGTATTTATAAACAACTTAATGAGAGTCCTACATCATCGTATATGAAAAAAAATGTTATCGACCCTATTGAACGAGAGCGTAAGTCTGCTGTAACCGACTTCGATATACCCGTTACTTACGTGTGGGCGTGGGGAAAATTTGGAACCAAACTTGATCTGCGTGCAGACAATAGAGTCTACATGTTAAATTTGGTTGCTCTACCTCTTCTAATCTCTGAGATCTACGTGTTCATACAGACGGACGGATCGGATAATAAATAGCGGAGTCGGGTATCCCGACTTCAAATTACCCCTGTACAATTGACAAACACACACATACACAAAATTTGTTTGGTGAATAACTTTGGTGTTTTTGCCTCCGATCTCGTTGTGCTTTTTAGAATAGATAGATTTAGCCCAAGATAATATATATTTACGCCGATCTTGTAACTTGAAAATTGTGGCTCTGACAGATTTTTGCGGTTTAAGGGGAGAGGGGGGAAATTTTGCAAATCTGGAACAAACTTGACACGGCTGTTGATGCTGATTAACAATATATATACTTTACTAGCAATAACCTCGACGCGCTTCGCTGCGCCTTCAACAGTATAGAACAAAACAATATTAGATATAATAATACACCGTAGACCCCAGAAATCGAACTTTGCTGATGGGTTTTCCCTCCAACTCCCAACCCCATCCCACCCACCCTACACCCAATTCCCACTTAAATCCCACCCAAATCCCACCCACATCCCGCCCACATCACTTCCACCCCCTCCCGCCCACATCCCACCCACTCCCCACCACATCACACCCACATCCTACACACTTCCCGCCCACATCCCACCCACTATCCACTTCAACACAGCTTCCACTCCCACCTACCCCCACTTTCCAGCCACATCCCACCCACTTATCACCCACATTCCTCCCACTTCCCACCCACTTCACACTCACTTAATACCCTCTACATCCCTTCCCATTCCCACCCACTTCGTGCACACATCCCACTCACATCCCACCCACATCCCAACCACTTCTCACCAACATCCCTCCCACATCCCACACACTTCCCTTCCGATTCCCACGCACTTCACACCCACTTCTCACCCACATCCCTCCCCACTCCCGCCCACTTATCACCCACATCCCTCCCACTAACCACCCACTCCCAACCACTATTCTCCCACTTCCCCACGGTATTTCCAACATCGGAAAATGCAATCACAAATTATTTCGTATTCTATCCCTTCAAACCGAGTTTCAAGTCAATCTGGTGAAAAATAGTTTTTTGCATGCAGAGTTTTCCAGGAATTTCCCGACCGTTGGGTCAAATGTTCCAGCATCGGAAAATCACATCTCATTTTATTTCACTTACTATACTCACAAACCGAGTTTGAAGTCAATCGGATGAAAAATAGTTTTTTGCATGCTGAATTTTCCGGCCATTTTCCTCGTGGGCGGGTTTTCCAATATCGCGAAGATATGTGTCGAATTATTGTTCGTTCTATTCTTGCAAACCAAGTTTCAAGTCAATCGGATGAAAAAAATTTTTTACCATACAAACTTTTCCGACCCTTTTCCGACTTTTCCAGGTCGGATTTTCCTGAAAATTAGTACACAGTTATTGTTCAATTTTCATATAGATCTTTGAAAATGAGTTTGAATCTGATCGGATAATAAACAAAAAAGTTTCATACAACAGTTTTCCGTGAATTTTCCGACTTCGTGGATAGATTTTCCAAAATTTTAAAGTCACGTTTCCTATATTTTATTATGTGTAACTTTAAAAATGAGTTTGGAGCAAATCGCTGGCAACTAATCTTTCGCCCATACAACCTTGACCACCCACTTTCCACCCAGGGGGGTGAATTTTCCGGAAGATTGGTATGCAGTTGTTGTTGAATTTTCATATAGATGTTTGAAAATGAGTTTGAATCTGATCGGATAATAAACAAAAAAGTTTCATACAACAGTTTTCCGTGAATTTTCCGACTTCGTGGATAGATTTTCCAAAATTTTAAAGTCACGTTTCCTATATTTTATTATGTGTAACTTTAAAAATGAATTTGGAGCAAATCGCTGGCAACTAATCTTTCGCCCATACAACCTTGACCACCCACTTTCCACCCAGGGGGGGTGAATTTTCTGGAAGATTGGTATGCAGTTGCTGTTGAATTTTCATATAGATCTTTGAAAATGAGTTTGAACTTGATCGGATGAAAAACAAAAAAGTTTCATACAACAGTTTTCCGCGAATTTTCCACATTTCCCGACAGAATTTTTCAAAATCCGTTCTTAGTACTCACTTTCAGCATAAGATAAAACTACTGTGAAAATCTCATCTTCCTATCTTTTATGGTATAGGCTGTGCGACGGTCACCACCCGTCAGTCAGTCAGTCAGTCAGTCAGTCAGTCAGGTTGAACTCTTTTATATATATAGTTTTCACAAGCACAATAAATCGACTAGAGCTGTTGATGCTGATCTAGAATTTTGTTATATATACTTGTTTTTTGTCAGAAAGGATTTTCTCTTACATAACAAGTTTGCAAGATTCATTTGGATACCCTTTACGGCACGTGCTGACGGAGTAATGGGCAAAAAAAAGAGTTTTCGTCTTACCTCAATTTAAAAATGTCAAAATATCCACTAAATGGGACTTTGGATTGGGTAAAAATTAATTGCGTTTTTTCTTAAAATTTTCAAAGCAAAACTCGTGACGGGTAGCAACGCGGGCTTATTCAAAGTAAAATATGAATCTTGAAAAATTAAAAGAAATAAGTAACCTGTTCGGAATACGGGATTACGTCGCACAGTTACCGTTAATGCACAATGCAAAAACGATTGCTCATAAAGTGCAAAAAAAAAATTGCGATTTGTGGAAAAATTCGATTTTTTTTTTAAAAAAGAGTATATCCCAGCGCGTCAATTTATGGAATCTATAAAGTTTTGCGAAGCCCTGAAAGTCAGCCATTCATTTAACTCCGCACGTGGCTTTTGTTGTGGCAAAATTTTGTCTAAGTTTATTGCCTTCAAAATAAACGAAAATTGATTAAAACAATTCAAGTAAACTATGGAAAATAATGTCCAGGGTATGTTTAATGCAATTTCGATTCAGTTTGTTCTTATATATGTGCTTTGTCCTCTTTTTTATGTGTTTTTGTTGTGTGTTGTTTTAGGCGAGCTTAACCTAAATAATTCTGTTTCGTGGAGTAAAAGTTTGGGATTGTCGTGGATTGTCGTAAATTGTTAATGCAATATTGTTCATTAAAGTGTCCTCTTTACGATAGTCTAATTGGTTTTTTCCACAAATTTTTCCCAAACCCGCGAAATCACGATTTTTTCAGACCACTTCGAGCTTGAGCATTAAGAATTGATTGAAGAATGCATGCACGAAAAAGCAGTCGTCAGAATAATATGCACGACTTTTTCATTGAGCTATGGACCTCGCAATCCACTGATCTCTAGTTTATGTTTAAATAAAAAAAGAGCACCATAAAAAAGATACCTCTTCCGACTTCCTTCCTTCTTTTACATTAAGTTGTAGTATGGGCCCCCTTTGCGATGAAGATAATACTGTTGATACCGATTCGATAGATCCGATATGAGAATAAATACTGTTTACATTTAGATTCTGAATTTAATGATTAAAAATATATACCTAATTAAAGTTGTGTTAAAAGATTAGCTTCTGTAAATATTGTATTTATTACATCATCAAAATCAGCTAGATTCATGCTAGTCGGCCCGATCGGTTATATGGCAGCCATTTATAAAAAAATAGTCTAAGTTGAACAAAATTGGTTAGGACACCTCGAGAGCCTAAAATACGTGTATAAACTGAATTACAGCACAATAGCTTCGAAAACAACAAAGTTAGTGAAAATCCGGCCAGATCATTTATATGGCAGCTATAGAAATAATAGTCCAAATTGAACTTAAATTGGTTAGGATACACTTGGGAGCCTAAAATACGGTATAAACGAAATTTCAGTTCAATAGGTTTAAAAACAACAAAGTTATGAAAATCGGCCAGATCGTTTATATGGCAGCTATATAAAAATAATGGTCTAAGGTGAACGAATATTTGTAAGTCGCGCCTTTGGGGGCCCGAAATATGCGTAAGCCAAATTTCGGGCAGAAATCTTTATAATCAGACTTCGGTTCATTGCATGGTTTTTGGGGCTTACTGAACCGCGGTTTGTTGGTTCGGTTCACTTTTTATTCAATTTAATTAACTAAAGAAAAATATTTTTGATACAAGTGTTCATTTCATTAAAAACCCTTAGGTTTTCAGTTAATCGGGAATGTTCAAAAATTTCGACGGCAATTTCCGAAAAAACGTTCTCATTTCGTTTTGAATTCCTACAACTTTACATATCAAGTGACGTTGTAGGGAGTTGTTTAGAAACTTTCCCGGTTTGAAACCATGACTACTTAGAAACCCAAGCGGCACAATCGTCAAATAATTACATTTTCTTTTGACCACAAGTAATCTCTGACATATTTGGCAACTTCACATATAAATAAATTTTCAAAACAGCTGGGAATAATCTTAATAATCTTTAGGTAAACGGTAAAACGATATTTTACTTTATAAGGAATTGAAATGAATATCTGTTATGCTTCTTTATTATCTTTGTAATTTTGTTGTATATTAAAATTGAATGAGATCGTAAGTTACATTTTTTCTTCTTCTAATAGCAGGCTTGATTCCTAGAATCTAGAAATCAAATTCAAAAATAGTCGAGACAATCTCTTTTCTCCCAAAAAGAGGTACAATTACAGAGCTATTTTTTTTTATTTATATTGTTTTTTTGATTTTAATTTTTTTTATTTTTTTATATTTTTTTTATAAATTGCGTAAAAATTTTAAGCTACCCTATTTTCGCAACCTTAACTTTGCATGACTACCGGATAGACAATAATCTTCATCCTCATTTTTTCTATTTCAACCCAATCTCAATAAAGATAAAAAGTTAACGCTTGAGTATTTATGAGTTGACCCCCACGGATTATACAATTACGACTTTGTTATTACAATTTCGGGTTGATTGGTTGGATTAAGGTTGATGTTCTTAGTTTTTACAAGCAACTCTGCTTTTCCCAGAATTTTCGTAATATTTTAAAGCTTGTTGCTGATTTTGCTCACTATTCACCAGTTACTCAATACCTAGCTAAAGTGAACCGAACCGAACCATTTTATTTTTCGGTTTTCGGTTCGGCTCAACATTTTCGAAAATACACTTACGGTTCGGTTCACAATCAAAAAGCGGTTCGGTTCGGTTTAAAACCGGTTCGGTTCACGGTTTGCAACCCTGAATCACAAATTGCGGCAGCTGTTGCTTTCCTAATTTTGACTATTAT
>JAEIFU010002020.1:0-52632 GCA_018904235.1 Lordiphosa stackelbergi
TTTGACTTCTCCATCCCCACTGGGCAAGTGGCTTTCCTTTTTCCCGCAAAAATCAATCTTCATTTAAAATTCAATTTGATGCGCTGCCTGCATAAGCGAAGTTCGTGGTGTCTTGTTCGCCGCTTTGTTCAATGGTCATCAAGCGTATTGGGTTCGCCACGAGAAATTAAAATTGAAAAATATTGCCTTATTTTGGACCCGCTGTGGCATCAAAGGCACAATGTCTTCTATTGATACCACGCGGCCTCCCCCGGACGGTCAGCGATGGGGAACCAAAGAAAATGTAACAAAATTCATCGAAAAGTACGACGGCTATCCAGCAAGCGGAAAATCCTTCCAATATATCAACAGCTCTGCGGGCCAGCGAAAATTTATCCTTGAGCTCTTTAATTACACGCAAGACGCAAATAAATAGGCACAGACGCAGGCAAAGCAAGCTGCAATGGAATAATAGCGACTATTAAATACCCAGTCTGTGGCCCAGCGGTTAGTGTGCTGGACTGCTGGGCGGGAGGTCGTGAGCTCGAACCCGCCTCTGAACATCTAATAATAAAAGTTTTTTTCACCAGAGGGCTCCCCAAACCGGAAAATGGAAAGAAGGCTCCCTCAGCATCCCAAAGCTAAATTTTTTTTATTAATTAAAATCAACCAAATATTTTAAATAGGGTCGTCATTTAAAAAAGTAATCCGTTCACCAAAGACCCCTTTATACAAAAATTAGTTCAATTCACTTAGATTGTTTCCAAAAAGAACTAAAAATCGTGGAAAGAGAAAATTTACAAATTTTAATTAGTCTATAAATAAACGCCATCTAGACGTACAGTTATATAATTTATATGAATTATTTACAAGAAACATTGTACACTCCACGTTAAAATTGACTTTTAATATTAGCGCTCAACAAGAAAAAGCTCATAGGTAATTAACCTTAAGAATTTCTTACATTGTGAAGAGGACTTTGGCTGGAGCATTGGGGTTATTGTGCATTACTCAAATTTGGTTGAAAGAAGGAGCGGCCATAAGCAACAGGGCCAAAAAAGCAACAAAAACAATGAAACCCCGCTCACCTCGCGAAACCGGGAGAACGGGGAAAAAAAACAAAAAAAGTGACCACAACAAAAAATACATATTAAAACTTTTCTATCTTCACTGTTGCGAAATTTGCCAAAATTTTTTTGTTAACCTGTGTTATTTTATGTTGAAAAATAATGAAGAAATATAATATCGGAAGGCTGGCTACTCCCTTGCATGACGATGAGATTTGGCTTGGCAAAACATGTCAACTATTTCGTAAGTTGAAGTTAAAATATCTTTGTGAACGTTTTCCAGAGCTAACCCGCTGAGTCTGTCCTCAAACATATCGCGACGAAGGTAGGTTTTCAATCTTTTCAGCAGAGAAAAAGTCCGTTCAGCTGTTGATGAGGTGACAGGGATCGTAGAAAACAATTGCAATAATATTGCAACGTTCGGGAAAAAATGATTGAATTTCTTCGATTTCATGAGCTGTAGTGCCTCGAGTGCAGTCTGGGCTTTTTAACTCTGGTTCCATCGTTCTATTTTATACCCCGTAAGGGTAAAAAGGGTATACTAAAGTTGTGCAAATGTATGTAACAGGCAGAAGGAATCATTTCCGACCATATAAAGTATATATATTCTTGATCAGCATCAACAGCCGAGTCGATTTAGCCGTGTCCGTCTGTCCGTCCGTCCGTCCGTCTGTATGAACACCTAGATCTCAGAGATGGTAAGAGATAGAGGTTTGACATGTATGGGACAAATGCTTCTTTTATCTGCACGCAGATCAAGTTTGTTTCAAATTTTGGCCACGCCCCCTCCCGCCCCCGCAATTTGGGAAAACGTTATATCTCCTACAGTTTTAAAGATAGAGGATTCGTACCTTCTAGAGATAGTTAGTAATTAGCAAAATGAATCGATTTGCCGAAGAAATGATAAAGATCGGATGAACGGTTCTCAAGTTATGAGCAAAAAAGTGAACCAAGCCCCCCCCACCCCACCACCCACCTAAAAAAATGTTGCATATTTTTTGGATGGTCACACTGTTTTCATGAGCGACAGTTAAAGTCGTTAGTGAGTACCGGTATATTAAGTCGGCTTAGAGCCGACTTTCTCACTTGTTTCACTTGAGTTCTCCAACTCCTTTGCCACATAATAAATTCATTTGTCAGCTCGGTTTCCGTACAATTATTCAAACTAATTTTGCAGCTTCTACAATTTTTTGAACTGTGTGCTTGGTGCGATGTGTCAAACCCTCTAGAGCCAGAATATAAAGTAATTTTCGATTAAATCTCACACACAAAAAATAAATCATGAAATCCACAAAAGTTTTTCAATCGCACTCATGAGTTGTGCCGCCTTTGATGAGGTCTCGCTGTCTCTATATTTCCTAAGCTTTTCTAATGCTCCAATATTGTAAAGCAGAGTTCCCCACATAGCCCCGTGGGACCGAACACATAGAAATTTTTATACTTTAATATTATAATGTGGTTATTTTTGGATAAGTCCGATTTCTTTCCAAGTTTAAATAGTTCTGAAAAATTTTCTGATAACATAAAAAATCTGAAACAACTATTTATTAGTCCCTTGTCTCGTCTTATTTAACGTACTTTCAGTTTTTCGATATCATAGCGCTTTTAAAAGTTATAGCCCAAAAATTATAAAAAAATTGAATTTTTGCACAATATTTACCATCATAATTTTTTTAGGTTTAAAAATAACAAAGTAGTTATTGTGAAACAAAAGAGTGGATATTAAAAATTTTTTTAGTCTGCTTTTTTGTTAATTTAAAGACATTTAGGAGGTTAATATTGTTGAAAAAATGTAAAAAAGTGACGTAAATATTTATAGTCTTTGGGCTATAACAATTAAAAGCGCAATGATACAACCAACTATTTTTTCTGATACTTTCAATATCAGATGGCAATTTTTCAGAATTATTTAAGTTTGGGGAAAAAAACAGATATTATTAAAAATAACCACATTTTCCATATTAAAATCCAAAAATTTTTATCTTATGAGCAAAATAAAAACTTCGTGTTTAGTTTTAATGTAACGTCATTCAATGCAGCTTACACTAAAACAAATATGGTTGGAATAGGACCCTGAATGTGGCCCAACAAATGTAAAGAATCCTCTCTAAACACACTTTTAGACAAATATCTCGTAAGCCTGACTTGCTGGGGGAAATCGGACAATTTATTTGAATTCAGCGACAAAAAATAGATATGGAAAGCCTTATATCTTCTCTGTTGCAAAAGTTGTCCTTTTTTGTAAGCTTGTGTAATTAGATCAAGATGCATTTTATATGAAATAGGAACCAAACTTTAAAATAATGGCAGAAAACTTAGGTTATAAACGAAAAAGTGAATTTTTGGTCAAAATATCGCCCTAGTCGTCATTAGCTATCTTTAAACGCGTTTTTCTCGAAACAGCATTTTCAGAATTTGCTGCAGTGATTACTCAATAACAAAATGATCCGATCACTATCGAATTTTTTTTACATGTTCTATATATAGTTCTCCGTACAATGATCTATCGATTTTTGATCTGATCAAAAAATCGAATTTTGGCAGGCCAAAAATTACCAAAATTTTGGGTAAAATTTGACTATTTTTTTTAAAACGCCGCCATATTGTTAATTTTAGATTTTTTTATCGTAGGTCATTCTACAGACAATATTATCTAATTTAAAGAGAATTTTTTTTTTTAGATTTCATCCACGGAGAAGGCCGGGAATCACTGCAGCAGTGAAGGACGTTTTTTTTTGGCGTTGGAGATTGACTATAACTTAAAAATATTTAATTTTTTTTCTTCAAATATTTCACTGTATATTCTTGAAACATGTATAAATATATTCTTAAAATTTTGAAATAATTGATAAAGTATTTTTTAATAAAAAAATTCCAAAATCACCTTTTTAGGCCATTACTCTAGGTGTGCCCCTAATAAATATTCAGTGCACAGTGGACGGTCCCATAGGCCAAAAATAAAAAAATCAATGTTTGAATTTTAAGTTCAAATGTTCGGCATCTAGTTGTCCATAAAACGGTGCTTTAAAATTGATTATTTGTTTTGTTTTGCTTCACACATTCGCGAAGAAAATGACAGGTAAAGCGATAGCACAAACCGTGCGGCCAATATTAAGCGTGTGCATCGTAGCTGCAAGCCCTGCAGAAATATATTAAAAAACTATATAAAAGCTAAATTAAAGTGATCAAACTAAAATGAACATATATGTTGAAGGTATTTACATTGTGTTTTTGTAATTTTTATTTGAATTGCATTGTTTGTGTGTTTTTAACAAAACATGTGCGTAAACCCTAATTGTTCTTGTATAACCTCAAAAAAAAATCAATTTTCAGATGGAGTAAAAATTGTTTTGCCAATGACGCCCTTCAACGAAACTTTTTTTAAAAAATTGTTCAATATTTAGTTATTCTAAGTTATGAAAATAAGCTGCTACAATTTGCTACACTTAATGTAATCATGCATTCAATACCTCCATCTCGCTCCAAATTTCTATGTTTTTGTGTCGTTTTTTCGTGCGTTTCTTTCTGATTTTGCGTGTCTTTGTTTTGTGCGTGTCTTTCTGATTTTTCGTGACTTTGTTTTGTTCGTTTCTTTCTGATTGTTCGTGTCTTTGTTTTGTGCGTTGCTTATTATTGTCCGTGTTTGTTTTTTGTATTGCATTTGTTTTAATATTTTATTTTTTTAATCTGGTACTTATCATTTGCTATAGGAACATCGTATCAGTGCCACATTTCGCGCAATTATATTTTTGATGTTTGGTGCGCTAGCAAGGGTTCAAGCGCTAAGAAATTTAAAGAAATTTTCAATTTGCTACAATCTTACATCGAAAATCACGGCTATGCATTTGACCATGGTAAAGCAACAATTTTACTTAAATATGGTTTAAAAAGAATTTCTTCATTTTATAATGAATGTTCCCGGAATAAAAACTATATTAAACGAAAACACTCCGATTGGCTTTCCAAAACCGACAACATTTCATTAAGTTTGCAAGCAGCAGCACCATCTCAAAATCGTGGTCGGCCAAGAATTAACTATGCAGAATGTTCTCAAAGGACAAAACGTCGTCGTATTGCAGAAATTACAAAACAAAATGCGTCCGCAGGCGATGACTTACGTTCCGCAAGCCAACAAGAGGTGCCATCAATATTACCAGCCAAAATTTCTGCTGTAATAGATCTTATAGCAGATGCAAATTTAACGAAGCATCAGTATATGCTAATAAGAAATTTTATGAACATAACAATAAACGCGGAGTTTTTACCATGTTATGACAGCATTGTAAACGAAAAAAAGAGAAAAGTTATCCCGATAAAATAATTGTAACAGAATCTGCTGCTGAAGTAGAGCTCCAGAGCTTATTAAACCATACAGCCACAAGAATTCTAGAGCTGCAGACTAAAGTTATTGAGGCGTTTGATGGGGACTTAGTAAATGAGTTGACATTAATTGGAAAATGGGGATTCGACGGTAGCTCGGGACATAGCGAGTATAAGCAGCAAGTCGAAAATAATAATTTGGAAGATGCAAATTTGTTTGTTACATCGTATGTCCCACTGCAACTTGTAACAAGCCCGGATCCGACCAACAACAAAATTATTTGGAAAAATCCTCGCCCATCATCCACACGATTCTGCCGCCCCATAAGATTTCAATGTATAAAAGAATCCGCTCAGATCTCAATGGACGAATGTGAATATTTTAAAACTAAAATAGACAATCTATTACCCACCCAGTATAAACTAAAGAATAAAGTTATAAATGTTACTCATTTGCTGCAGTTGACAATGGTTGATGGCAAAGTTTGTAACGCACTTTCCCAATCGTCATCAGCCAAATGTTATATTTGTGATGCCAAACCAACCGAAATGAATGACAAAAAAATCTGCTTAGAAAAAAAAGTACATAAAGACCGTTATGATTTTGGGTTATCTCCGCTGCATGCTTATATTCGCTTTTTTGAGTACTTCATACATATGGCTTACAGACTTCCAATAAAACAATGGCAAATAAGATCAGATGAAGGAAAAGCAACAGTGCGGGAGCGAAAAATTGTAATTCAGAAACAATTTCGACAAAAAATGGGACTCATCGTTGACAAACCAAAAGTTGGAGGATGCGGATCATCCAATGATGGAAACACAGCCCGGGAATTTTTCAAAAACAGTGTATTGTCAGCCGAAATAACAGGGTTAGATTGTCACTTGATAGATAGATGTGGCACAATATTGAGAGCTTTGTCATCAGGCTATCGAATCAATCCCGAAAAGTTTAGAAATTACGCATTGGATACAGCTGAGCAATTAACTAAACAATACTCGTGGTACTATATTCCAGCTACAGTACATAAAGTTTTAATACACGGGCCTGATATAATTGAAAACGCTTTAGTTTCCATTGGCGAACTTTCGGAGGAAGCGGCTGAGTCAAAAAATAAGGATATAAAAAGATTTAGAAGCCAGCACACACGTAAAATTTCACGTGTGCTTACAAATACTGATTTATTTAATAGATTACTGTTAAGTTCGGACCCCTATATATCTGGACAAAAAATATTTAAAAGCAAAAAATCCATTTTAGACAAATCAGTTTACGATTTGCTTGAGTAATGATTCTTTGTTTGAGTTAACAGTTTTTTTTATAACCAACTTATGGTATATTACATTAAACTATTGTTATTGTCGTTTAAATATATAATTCTTTTATTCTTTTGTTATTTAATGATGTATTATTATATTTTGAATATATAAAATTTTTATTTTTTTGTATTGCATTATTAATTGTTTTTTAAAAGTTAAGCGTTTAGTAAATTCACGTTGGCAATAACTACAAAAATAATGTTGCATAACCTTAGGGGTCTGCTTTAATTTGATTTTTTAAATTGGCGCGAAAATAAAGCTTATATACGTGCCAATATTATAAATATAGCATTAATATGGAATTATTTAGCTGCAGAAAAAGTTTCAAGCTGATATCTCTATTGGAAGTATTTTTGGCCGCCTTCTCCATACAAGACCGTCCACTGAAACAAATCAAGCCTACTTGATAAATAAGTTTAGTAGATTGGGCAAAGAAATGTATAATAAAACTTGCCCCCCTGTGGTGAACACTAACGCAAATCATTTGCGGAGGGGAAATATTTGCTCAAATTTTTAAGAGCAAATATTTGCTTATGTGGGAACACCAAATTTGTTTTACGCAAACATTTATAGTTCAAGTAATTTGTTTGCACAATGTGTTCAAATTTTGTTTGCCTGTGGGACCTTAGCTTATGGCAACTATATGCTATAGTCATCCGATCCGGCCGGTTCCGACTAATGTGCAGCGTACTAGTACCAAAATTGACAGTTTGGTTAAGCTTTAAAACTGACGGAGGAGATAGCATAGAAACAAACGGACGGACAGACGGACATGGCTATATCAACTCAGCTCGTCACGCTGATCACGAATATATATACTTTATGTGGTCGGAGATGCTTCCTTCTGTGCGTTACAAGCATTTGGACAAGAGATAAAGCTTTCTCAACATTTCACATCGACATTTTAATCAGCTTAAAAAAGATAAAATCATAAAATCCGACCTTAGTAGCGTAAAAAAGTCCGTAGAAAACCCGACGGACGACAAGACGACAAATAATCGACTCGCTGAGTGATCAAGAATATATATACTTTATTGGTCGGAGATGATTCCTTCTAGCCGTTACATACTTCTATAATGTATCAAATTGTTATCCACACACGAATAATGGACAACATTAATTCAATTAAACTAAATTTCCAAAAATAAACAGTTTTTATTAACAATAATCTGCCATCTTAAGTAAATCAATATTTCTGTCTTATATCCTAAGAACGGCTAAACGTAATTTTAAGAACTTTGATATGATGGATTTGTTTCTGCCCCAAATATGCTAACAGCAATTAAATTTCAAAAATCACAAAAATTTGCGAAATCGTATAGTATGTGAAGACTTTGAATAAGATTTAATAGTTGGCAATTGTCGACAGGTAAATAGGACGCTAAGGCCAATCTGTCCAAGGCTCGAAACAAAAAATCTAAATTTTTAAATTTAGTATTTAACGAATAACGTGAAGGAAAAAAAAGCAAAGCCCGTGCAAAGCGTTCTGCTCAACAAAAATAAAGCCGTACTTGTCTCTGATTTTATTGATGTCCCTAACTAAATTCACTGAACTATGAACCAAAACCTCGGGCTAAGTAAACTAACGAATCGAACCTGAATTCGTACCTCTAGACCAGAGATGGGCATAAACACATATCGTCACACTTTTCACACGCATACAACCACACATTTGCGTGCACAACATTCGTGTTCTAAAAATAGCTTTCAATGCTTATAGCGTACGTGTGATTTTGTGCAATGCACGTGTGCATAGGAACGTCGCGACGCGCCCATCTCTGCTCTAGACGCATCCTCCTCACAATTATTTAACGTTCTTAGCCTTGCGTTAAATATTAATTATATGGCTCTCCACCCACTGATATACTTTTGTGTTCCATTTCGACAACAAGGTATACAAGGAGTTTAATGCATTTTCTTTTATGAGAAAATTTTCATTGTTTCTTGACAATTATAGACAGCAATAATCCCATTTTTGTGCGCTCGAACATAAAAGCATAAAGTATTGTCTCTTAATTGGGCTCCATTCACTCCACATTCTTGAACAGAGGAAATTACGGCAAACGGAAGAGTAAAACTGTAAAGGGATGCTGCAATGTTCCTTTTCCAAAATGAACGGAAGTCTTAACAAAAAACGGTCACAGGTATACAAAATCAGTCGAGTGGAAGAACAGCCAGAGGACCCGCATCTACTCATGGATTAGAAAAGAAATTGCCCAAGTTTGCGAGATTCATATATATACACATATATATACGTGATGTATCAGTAAATCAATACTCAAATGCGGCTCTTAATCAATTGTGATGAAGCCAACGCCTCGAGAGGCTGCTCTTGGCCACGTTTGTTGTGTTGTAAAGTCGTAATTTGTGATTTTCCACTTGTTCTGACCAATTTGGCGAATTTGTGATTTCTCATCTTTAATTTCAACGCAAGCAAACGTTATTTAATGGCTGCACTTGTACGTGCCGAAGACTGGAGAAGCTGCAGCTTAAATCAGAATTACATTTTCGCTGACTCCACCATTATGAGAGGGCGCGACTGAAGAATATTTGGATTTACCTTAGCCATTGCATTTCCATTTTTCAACAGCAGCTTGTGTAGGTCAGTTCCTCTTTTCTCTCTTTCCCTCCTTCTCGTTCAAACTTGTTGTTAGCTACTTTGAATTTATTTTTTCAGTCCATTTTGTTTTGCATGATTTTGCCTTTTTTTGGGCCAACCACAAATTGAGGAAATGGCACATTTCAATGATTTGCTTCCGGCCTTCGTTATCGTCCTCAAAAAGAAAAATATTAAAAAACTGACCCAGATTTGCCATTTGCCAAAAGAGAAAGAAAGAGTTGCGTTTATTACCTTTAAGCCGTTGTTCAAACTTAATGACCCAAAGGTAAACGGGTTTTGTGTACCTCATTTATTAAAATGCCTGCAGTAAGCTTTGAAGTATTGATTGCTTACATAAGTTAAGACCCGCTGCAAAAGCTTCAACCCTGGGAGAAAAGGGAATATTAAATACAAAACATCAAATTCGTGCAAATAATTAAACAGTTCCTAAATGGTTTTGGCCAAGATTGAATAAAAGTGGAGGTAAGTTAATGGTTCGCTTGGCAAACTTCATCCAAAGAGGCAACATATAGACAAAATGTTGTACGTATAATCATAGGTTTGAGCAGAGGCGTACGCATCAATAGACATATGTACTATAGTAGGTCAAGAAAGTGTGCTGACACAGGAAACAATTCAAATTTATTTGCAAAATAAATTTCTAAAATGTTGAAACTGGATAGATTTGCATTCAAGTTCTACGAACGATACACATGACATTCTAGCAGTTTTCTCCCAGATCAACTGCCACACCAGATATAGGGACCGCTTGGTGGCCCACACAAACCTTCTTCCCAATAAGCTGGTGACAAAGAAGCTACGGAGACGGCTGAAAAGACGACATTTGACCGACCCTTGGATCCACGGAATTCGACCAAGGCCATCTCCTAGGCTCACCCCAACTGGCTCTCATATAACAAGCGCTGCATTCGCTTGTTGGTTGGTGGCGGGGGTGGTTCACATTTTTTTCATAACTAAAGAACCGCTCATCCGATCCTTATCAATTCTGCAGGAAATCGATACATCTCGATAATTAATAACTACCTCTATAAGATGCAAACCACCTATCTATAAAACTATGGAGGACATGCCGTTTTTTTCCAATTCCGGGGGCGAGATCTGCCTGCAAGTATAAGAAGCATTTGTCCCATACATATCAAACCCCTAACTCTTACCATCTCTGACGATGAACGTATAATATATTAGGCGGGTCGATTTTTTTCGCACAAAGCGTATAGCAAAAATTAAATCTACGGTCAATTCTAAGAAAATTTCACTGAATAACCATGGGTCTACAATGAATTCCTAGTCCGCGCAAATTGACTTTAAATATTTATGCTATATTTTCCCAAAAAACAAGTTGGAAAGTCAGTGAAGCTCGACTATGACATACTCTGTATCCCCCAAAGATTGTATTTATCTGATAAATTTTAGATAGAAGCCACACAATTTGATAAAGCCATAAGTGTGTCAAGTGCTGCCCATCACCATTGAACCGGTGTTACCCAGCAAAAAAGTTTGTTGTGCTTATAACTCGACTATCGTTGGTTCGATCTTAGTCATTCCTTTGGCGAAGCAATGAATAATCTTGATTGCAAAATATCTCTTGAAGGTACAATCCATCTATCTGCAAATCTGTGGGAAATATGAGTTTTTTTCTAAATTGCGGGGGCGGGAAAGGGCGTGGCAACCTGTGACATCAAATTATCTGAATGCGACTTCAAGAACTATTTGTCCCATACATGTTAAACCTCTATCTCTTACCATGTCAGAGACCTGAACGTTCATATCAACAGTCAGACGGACATGGGTATCTCAGGTATTAAATTTTTTGTAGCTTATGACTTTTTGACAAAGTTCCTTAACAAAAAGGTGATTTGCCGTTGTAGATACTGGCAAAAAATTGTTTACACTAAAATAACATCAAAATGTAGCAGGCGTCTTTTTTTTATTATAATAAATTAATCAAACCATCAATTAAAGCACACACATGTATAATAAATTCATTTATTCGTTATTTAGGTAACCTAATTCTAAATATTTACAACTTACTGTTACTCCTAAGATTAACTTATGTTGTAGTGCTGTTTTAAATCATTTGTCTGTCTTAATTTGTACATCGAGTTTGCTATTTGATTATATCTTCTAATTGGGATTTTAACGTAAGATTTATAATATAAGGTTGTCAAAAAAGTCTTGCGGTATTTTTTATTGAATTTTCAATTGTTCATAAAATTGGTTATAATAATGCGATTTAAGTCAAATATGCGCCGTTTTGTTCGATGACGAGTTCCCAACGAGATGCCAACTTCATAATGCCCCTCTTATAGAAGCTCGCTTCCCTATTGGCAAAAAACTCGGAGAGCCAATTTTCACAGGACTCTCTTGTGGCCAACTTCCGACTACCAAGCTCGTTCGCCATGGACAGAAATAGGTGGTAATCACTTGGTGCGAGATCCGGACTATACGGTGGATGCAAAAGAACCTCCCATCCGAGCTCCCGGAGCTTCTGGCGCGTCACCAAAGATGTGTGTGGCCTGGCGTTGTCCTGATGGAAGACAATTCGGCATCTGTTGATCAAAGATGGCCTCTTCTGCATGAGTGCTGCATTCAAGCGGTCCAGTTGTTGGCAGTACAGGTCCGAATTGAGCGTTTGGCCATAGGGGAGCAGCTCATAGTGGATGATTCCCTGCCAATCCCACCAAACACACAGAAGAACCTTCCTGGCCGTCAATCCAGGCTTGGCCACTGTCCGATACGACCGTTTGCGCTCCACGTTGTCGTAAGTGACCCACTTTCATCGCCAGTCACCATCCGCTTCAATAACGGGTCGATTTTGTTGCGATTCAGAAGCGATTCGCATGCATCCATACGGGCAAAAATGCTTTTTTGGCTTCAAGTCGTGTGGCACCCATACATCGAGCTACTTTTTGATTCCAAGCTTCTTCAAATGGTTTATAACGGTTTGATGACTCATGCCCAGCTCTTGGCCGATGCTACGGCTGCTACTTTGCCGGTCTCTTTCGATCAATTCAGCGATTTTATCGCAATTTTCGACGACAGGCCTTCCGGACCGTGGCGCATCTTTGATCACCTCTGCCCCAGAACGAAAACGTTGAAACCATCGTTGTGCGGTGGAAATGGAAACTGTATCGGGTCCATAAACTGCACAAATTTTATTGGCAGCATGAGATGCATTTTTGCCTTTATCGTAGTAGTACTGTAAAATATGCCGTATTTTCTCTTTATTTTGCTCCATGTTTGCGACGCTATAACTCACGAACGACTAAAAACAAACAACAATAAATCAAACACGTGTTAGCGCGTGAAAAGAGCTTTCCAAAAAGCTCTAGCGTGAACCGATGCGACGAATACAACTAGAACTACGCGCTTGAAAAGTCAAGCTTGCGGAAATACCGCAAGAATTATTATGTTTTGAAGTTAGAACATCGTGTTTGTATTTTATGATTGTGTATATTCTAGTTTTAGTTTTTATACGAAGAAAAGTATCTAGGACTTAGTTTCAGGTGATCGTTGATGTATATGTATAAGAGTGAGTTAAGAAGTGAAGCTTTGTATGATGCAAATTTAAGGCAATTATCTCAATATAAAGACTAGATCCTTCGGTCAGCAAGGTCAGTTGGGTGGATCCTTTGGAGTCTCCTTCTTGCCCTGATCCCGTTATTCCTCCTCCTTCGCAGAAGGCGTCTGGCAAGATTGTTTGGGTGGGAAGCTACTTTGTCAAGGTAGCGTGCGGCCTGTTTATTGATGATGTCGCCAACCATAGGCAGCCCGCATTCTCGTTCTATATCCCTTGTACGAATGTACCACTCAGCACCTGTGACTCTTCGCAGCTTTACTGTCCAATTGTCCATCTCGTCTTCTCCAGTAGCTTTGTTGTACTTAAGTGAGGCAATTTCACCTTTGACCTCATCAAACGAGATAGGTCTGGATGGCAGCGCCATTTGAAGAGGCACATCCAATGTCTCCTGAACCAATTGCAGTCTGTTAGCAGAGGCAGTGCTAAAGGGCTGAAATCTTTCCTCAAGGTTGGAGGCAAAGACTTCAGCTTGGTCTTGAGGATGTTTTGCCCAAGTTCCAGGCTTCTGTTTGGCAACTAATTATAATAACAATTGCAGAAAATATGGAATCTAACTCTTTCTAACTTGTTTTTTTTGGGAAAATATAGCATAAATATTCAAAGTCGATTTGCGCGGACTAGGAATTCATTGTAGACCCATGTCAAGACCATGCATGTCTGCAAGTGTATCAAAATTATACGACACTTGTCAATTTGTTGGATTTAGTTAATATTTTATTCTTATAATGGTACATAAGCCATAGTTAATAATTAATAGAGCCACCTTGAGCCTTTTGCCACCCTCGAAAAGTCTCTTAGGCACTGAACTCACCATATTTGTAAGTAAATTTTGATCCAAAAGAGACCATTGAGCCAAAATTTCGCTTTTGAGGATTTCGACATTCTCAAATTAGTTGTTATTGGCGTAAACTCGCCTTGCTGAAATACCCCAAAATGTTCTCAATTGGGTTTAGGTCGGGGTGCACGCTGGCCAATCCAAAATATTTATATGGTGATCATTTAAGAAGCGCTGGGTCTCTCTGTTGAATACATGCATTATCTTCACAAAAACAAGATCTCCTTCCATATTTTCTTCCAAATGGCAGAAGATAATCGTTTCAGCTTGTAAAGCACAGATCAAGCGTTCCAGATGCATGAAAGGCTCCCCTTAAACCATTTGCAGATCCGCCTCCGCAATTGCGTTTTAAAAAAAAATTTGTTTTTTTTTTTAATCTCTCCAAAAGTGTGGAAAACCCATTTTTTCTTTAAAATATTTTTTTTAAAAAAAAAAATTTTTTTTTATTTTAAATATATTTAAAAATTTTTAAAATTAATAATTTTTATTTTTTTTTTTTTTTTTTTTTTTTTTTTTTTTTTTTTTTTTTTTTTTTTTTTTTTTTGTTTTTTTGTGTTTTTTTTTGATGTTTTTTTTTTTTTTTTTTTTTGGTTTAAAAGTTATGTAATAACCTATTGATACATTTATTTTCAGACCAATATTTTTGTGCAGTGTGCCAAGACGACATGGGAGATGAAAAACTATTGATTTCATTGGCCTGCCAGGACACTTTCATACACAACATTGGCACAGTGACAATGAAAATCTGTCGACTTTTGACCAACAATGGCTAGAGAACCAAACTGGCGCTGCGGTCATCGTGTGTTTTTTAGTTAACAATTTGCAATTTGCAATAAAAATTCCGTTTTTGCTTTTTGGAATTCAGTTTGTGCGCACGCTTCAGCTAGACGCTGAACCTTGCTTATGCCAGTGGCCTTGCGGCGAGAAGGCAACTGTAAGGGTGGTGGGGGCGTCAACAAAAGGATACACAGCCACACGACAGGCTAGTCGTGCTATCAACCGGCAATTATTATGCGTTGGGAAGTGCACGTGCCACAGGGGTGGCTTTGTGTGTGTGTGTATGCGTAAAGCTGTTGGCGTGCCGACAACAATTTAATATCAAAACATATTTTACTTGCATGCCAAAGCAGCTGAGGAATGCGCTGTAGACGCTCAACACAGAGCGGGAAGCAATGAAGCGTATGCTTTTATGCTTTCTACTTTGTCCACACCTTGTGTTTATGAGTATGCGTGTGTGTGTGTGTGCGTCGTCATTATTTTAAAGCCATTGGGGCGCCTTGACATTTGCCCAAAATCCAGCCACAAAAATGTCACCAAATGCCAAATTATGGAGGCGCCTGCTGCAGCTGAAAGGATAACCAACGCCATGGTTGATTTCGCTCATTTCCGACTCAAATGGATTTTGATTGTCTGCCTGGGCCATTGCCAAAGCCAGCGTCTTCGCTGGCAAAAGTCCGTGTTGCCTGGGACTGGGACGTGTCTGCCATTTGTCTGCACTCATTCTGGCGGCGCACACTGGGCCAGCTTGCAACTAAAAGTTGAACAAATGTCAAGTATACGTATGCAGCACAGTCTGAGGGAAATTATGTTGACCAAAATTCCAGACCCACTGTGAGGCGGCCAAATGGCTTTCTTTTGTTTGGCTGTTGCTTCGAGGGTCATTTGGTTTTATTGTTACGATTTCCATGGCCATACCGGCTAATGTGGTTTGCTGCAGCAACTTGCAGTTGACAGTTTACGTGGCCATCGCGCCTAATGAGTAGTTATTTCCGCTTGTATTCTATTTCTTGATTAAGACCGGCTCCGGTCGTGCGTGATGCGCTAGATTGTGCGGTAATCAAAGCTGTGTGTTCCCTGACACGTTCCACAATTAATTGCCACTTATTCCTGGCTTTGGCATAATTTCATTATGTTGAATGCTTTCTAATTGAATTTATGCCATTTTTTATATAGTTCGTTTTGCTGCATTTATTAGTATTTATTTTGGTTTTTTTATGTGGCCCGAAAGCGTTTCATATATTTATGAAATTCATTTTGCTGCTGTCACAACAGCAGATAATAAAATAAGCAGCAAAAATGTTTCTGTTTCTGTTTCTGCCACATTCTCTATTCACTTTCAAATGAAATATACAATTAATTTTAATGCGCTTTTCTGCTGGCTTGCTTTTGCTGCATCACGATGTAAAACGCTTAAATTATAAAATTGTTGAACGATTTGTGGAATTCCACAAAAATTAATTAAAAGCGACTTGAGTCTTTAGATGGACTGAACAAAAAAATTAATTTTTATGGCAAACTCAATAAAAATAAACAAGAAGGGTAATTAAACTTCGCCCGTGCCGAAGTTTTTATGCCCTTACAAGTGCTGATTCTAAAATACTAATCTAAGAACGCTAATAAATACATACTAGAATCAACATTAGTTTTCTTACTCTGCCTATCTCTATAAATATAAAAGAGAGTGTCCTGACTGATTGATTCACTGATTCACTGATTGGCAATCATCGCACAGCCTAAACGGTAAGAGATAGAAAGCTGAAATTTGGACAGGAGTTTCTGTTAGTGGTGAAAGTACTAAGACGGGGTTTTGGAAAAATTCCACCCGGAAAAGTCGGAAAAGCGTCGGAAAAGTTTGTATGGGAAGTGAGATTTTCCGATGTTGGAAAATTTGATCCAACGGTCGGGAAATTCCCGGAAAATTTCTGCATGGAAAAAACTATTTTTCGTCCGATTGGCTTGAAACTCGGTTTGTTAGGATAGAAAACGAAATAGTTTGAAATGTGATTTTCCAATTTTGGAAAATCCGCCCACGAGGAAAATGGCCGGAAAATTCTGCATGAAGAAAACTATTTTTTCATCCGATTGGCTTCAAAATCGGTTTGTAAGGATAGAAAACGAAATAGTTTGAAATGTGATTTTCCGATGCTGGAAAATTTGAACCAATGGTCGGAAAATTCCCGGAAATTTTCATTCGATTGGCTTGAAACTTGGTTTGTAATGCTAGAATACGAAATAGTTTGAAATGTGATTTTCTGAAGTTGGAAAATTTGACCTGACGGTTGGAAAATTCCCAGAAAATTCTACATGCAAGAACTATTTTTCATCCGATTAACTTGAAACTCGGTTTGTAAGGTCAAAATGGGATTTCATTTGTGTTTTCATTTTCTGTAGTAGAGTAGGTGGTGTGGAATTGGGTGTAGAGTGGGTGGAATGGGGGTGGGAATTGGAGGAAAAACGCATCAGCAAAGTTCGATTTCTGGGTTCTACGGGGTATTATTTTATCTAATATTGTTTGGTTCTATACTGTTGAAGGCGCAGCGAAGCGCGTCGGGTTATTTGCTAGTTGTTATATATCAGAAAGCATATAGAATAAACAATCAGCGAGTTTAAGAACGCCGAAGCGCCACTTACACGACCTGATCACTCAGATGAGTTTTTGTCAAACCTGAACTCATCTGATGAAGTCAGTTTTGCTTTACACATGGGTGAGAAGCTCAGAAGAGCAAGTTACAGAATCATTGGTTCATCGGAATAATCTGGTTCATATGAACATTGTGACGTTGGTTTGCTAACATAAAAGAAGTAGGCAAAACAAATAAAACGCGAAATGAATAAAGAAGCATTAAAAATTATAGTTGCCATCCCAGCAAGTGAAATGCAAGATGAATAAACAATGGAAGCGAAAAAGAATCTTTCGCAAATTTTAATTTAAAAGTCGATAACAAATATATATGGTCAGCCAGAAGGCGGCAACGCCATCACACTGCAATTAGGTCACACTGAAACTGGATAGATGACAATCAGCTGAGTGCTCAGGCCAAATAGAACCGGTTCTATTTCGCCAGATCAATCATCTGAGTAGCTTCATATCTTCTCCGACGCCTTTTTACACGGTCTGGCAGCAAGTCAGACGAAAACTCAGCTAAGCGATCAGGTCGTGTAAACAGAGCTTAAGATTGAAAACCAAAAAAGTTTTTCTCGCTTAGACCCATTTTCCAACCGATGCATGGTGGTCGATGTCATAGGCCAAAATGAAAAAATCAAAGTCAAAAGCTTGCTTCCTAAAGTGTTTTCACTAAATTCTTATAGAACAAGCAAAAATTCGGTAGTGGTTTTTGCTCTATGTAACCGGTCCCGTTACGAATAGCTTCAAAAGAGAATAATATCATGTGGACTATGTTTTGTGAGACATATGAAAATGAAGTCAATTTGGAAAACCTGAATTAAAATATTAAATCCCTTTGAATAGCCGCGAATTAAAATGTATAAACTCTATGTTTAAGCTCTTTTCATGTTAAAACAAGATGTGGTTTTGCTATAAAATAAATATTTTCCCCAGTTTCATTGTCAGTGAAGTACACAGCCAAATGGTTACATATCAGCTGAAGTTAAAGTTGTGTTCACCCCAAATCCCCGAATGGGTTTTTTATACCCTTGGAGAGGATATATTAAAATTGTCCGGATTTTTGTAACGCATAGAGGGAAGCATCTCTGACCACATAAAGTATATATATTCTTGATCAGCATGACGAGCTGAGTTAATGTAGAAATGTCCGTCTCTCCGTCCGTCCGTCCGTCTGTCCGTCAGTTTAAAGCTGGCGTAACTAAACTTTGCAAGAAGTCTTTTGGTACAAATATGCTGCATATTTGTCGGAACCGGACGGATCGGATGACTATAGCATATAGCTGCCATAGGAACGATCGGTAAAACAACTAGTTTTAGTGAGAAAAACTTTTTTGTGTTCTATGCAAACGTTTCGTATTTATAAGTTCTTTATGCTTTTACATAATTTCAGTAAGTTTTATGAAAATCGGACAACTATATAGTATAGCTGCCATACAAAAGATAGGTCTGAAAAAAAGTCAGTAAGCAAAACTTTTTGTTTTAAATGCTGTCGCTCCCAAACTCGTTCCTGATCAATATTATATGCAAACACACAATTCTGTCAAGTTTGATTCAAATCGGATGACCATAGCATATAGCTGCCATTGGAACGATCGGTCGAAAAAATAGTTCTAGTGAGAAAAACTTTTTTGTTTTCAATGGTAGCGTCTTTATACTCTCTAGTTATGAATATTACATACACAATGTTGGAGATTTTGATCAAAATCGGATGAATACTTCGTATAGCTGCCATATAAAAAACTGGCAGGCATATATCATGCTCTATGGGTATATAATATATATATTATTGAGATTGAACAATGATAACCCGAGCCGACTTGATGCCAAACTTTTACATAAAAAGTTGTAGAGACTTACTAAAGCATAAGACACTTAAATTTTGATGATAGGGTCAGTTTTTTAAATGAAGCTTCGGTTCGCGTTTTATGGGTACTTTTTCTACTTGCAACACAAATAAGAAACATTTCGTTTGGATGGCTTCGAAAAAGGTAACAAATTTTGAAAAATCTGTTTATTTTTGTGAACTTGGACAAGAGATATTGACATTTAGCATGAATACCCTGACTGTGGTTCTCTATTATCTTGTAAGGATTTATTGACATACCCTCCCCGTGTGTCTCTGTGATTGTCACACACCCACCGTCAACATCCTAAACTGAGGCAGATCCTGAAAGGGCCTGGGAATTATTTTCTGCTCTCAGCTTGTGCGGTTTTCCGCAAAACACTTTCTCCATATTGACATGAGCGAACAAATTTTGCTTGCGCTGGCAAACCAACTAACTAACCACGCGTTGTGTGTTCGTGCCCGTCCCACATGTTGATGATTATCAATTTGGGAAACTCGTTCGGTGTAGGAAATTCTTTACCCGTTTGGCAAGCGAAATGAGCGAAAGTCAGCCCCCCCCCCCCCCCACCATCTTGCTGTGGCGGAATGAGTGTGAATTGAAAATGCAAACAAACACAAATGGAAATTGGAGTCATTTGTGTAAAGAATCGCTGGCTTCCTGCGCGTTAGCAGCTCCCGTCACGATTGCCTGCTCGCAAGAATTAATGGTCTTGCAATTTATTGAAGCTTACCCATCAAAGGGATGGTGAAATTCAAATTAAACTTGCCTTACCCTGGCATTTTCCTAATGGCAATTGCATTTCCCCAGATTTCCTCAGATTTCCGCAAGCATTTGTTGCTTGTCAGGAGTGGAAGTAGAATAAAGTTGGCTAACTAGCAAATGCTATAAAAGTTGATAAAGTTTTAAATGCAAACTGAGCGGCCTACAGGGAGAAAGGGGTGAAGGGAAGGCGCCAGTTATGCAAATTGCAAGCAAGAAAGTTGCGCGCTTGTCTGCCTGCCAGTGATTTATGTGGCCAAGAGCAAAACCACATCGTCCATTCACAACGATCCTTACACAGTGCATAATGCGGCACTTAATGTCGCTCAGCAACAGGCAATAAATGCAACAAATAATAATAGCAGTGCTAAAGTTGTTTTTGTAACCCGTAAGCAGATGAAAAGACTGTTAAGTATTTTAATGATGGCTGAAAAAAAACGAACAAAAATAAGCGCCAAGCTCTAGAGAGCACTGACGATAGTTTGGTAAGCTGACTGAACATCATGTTGTGTCATGTAAAATGTAAGCGGATTTTAAGCTTTTCAGCAATGGCACAACTCAATTGGAAAAGCACTTTTGGAAAGCACTATTTATATTTTGAGCACGGCAAAACCATGGTACAACTAATAAGGTACGGTACTCGCTGTATGCGGCCTCGGCGCGGGCCACATAATTTTTAGTATGCGGTAGACATTTGCAATGAAAGGTTGCCGGTTTTTGCTGCGCATTTTGGTGGTGGATTTTTTGAAGCGATCTCGTAGTTGTTTTGTTGTTGCTGCTTTACAAGAAAATGTATTCATATTTAATAAATTGCTTGCTCTTTTTTAATTCTTTTGTTGTTGCTTAAGTGCACATTTGGGGGTGGGTTTTTAGAGTGAATTGATATCGTTTTTGGTTTGATGTTGCTGCGTTGCAAAAAAAATGTGTTCAAATTTAGTGCAGAGTGCAGTGCCATGTTGTTGTGTTTTGGAAATAAAATGCTTACATACTTATGCACTGCGTGCACTTGTCATTTTGTTGTTATTATTGTTGTTTCATCACAACAGAAAATGTGTACATACTTACGTATGTAGATACATTTTTAATGCACACACATACACACATATTTAATTTGTGTGCATGTGCCAGTGATGCCAATATTTTTCCGAATAAAAGGGACAGATTGAAAAATAAATCAGGAAAAAAAAGGATGAAAAACTTAACAAAAGGCTGAAAAAAAGGACAAAAAAGTGGTATTTATATTTATTTATTTATCTAATAATTTTGAGGCATCTTTAATGACTTCTACATCGGCCAGTTTTCTGTCCTAGCATAGCATTTAACGTCTCCACATGTAGCCGATTTCTGGTTTTGGTTTTAACCAAATTTGCTTGGCTAAATACCCTCTCCACTTCCGCATTCGACCATGGTAACGAAAGCTGAGTCTGGGTGAAATACACCACGTCCGGAAAGGGGTTGTTGCCTGCGCTGTCCCGATAATTTTTTACTTCGGAGCAAAATTTTTAAGTATTTCCATCATTTCTCCATTTTAGTTGGTGGATGTTGGCATATTGAGCAACTATTTTGACAAAATATTCAGTATATAATATTAAATAACTTAACTTTATCACAAAATCCGTACAGTAATGTCGAATGGTATTCTCTGCAGAATGATATATATATCTTTCTTTTAACATTGTCAGGTTAGATTCGAATTCGTATACGAGTGGGATATATCCCAAATACAATTCCCGTTTTAAAATCATCTTCAAGAACATCACCTTAAATGTCTGATGGGATTAGTAATTTGGTTGGGTCTTTGCTTGTCCTGAAGAATCGGTTTACAAAACATTACGACGTCAATATATTTGCTTTGTGACACTTTTCCGTCAACGCTGCAGATTGAAAATGCAATTCCCATCTGGTTTAAAACTAATTTTATTTTCTTGATAAAAACATGAAATTTGTTTCGTGAATAACTTTGGTGTTTTTTCTTAGATTTCAATGTGCGTTTCAGAATAGATAGATATACGGCCCAAGATAAAATATGCAAAGCCACTATGTTGTAACTTTACAATTGTAGCTCTGACAGTTTTTTGCGGTTTAAGGGGGGAGGGGGGGAAATTTTGCAAATCTGAAACAAACTCGATCAGGGTACGGTATCCACCTATGTTCATGCAAAAATTTGGGTCTCTATCTCTTATAGTCTCTGAGATCGACGCGTTCATTCAGACAGACGGACGGACAAACAGACGGACATGGCTAAATCGACTCGGCTGTTGATGCTGATCAAGAATATATATACTTTATAGGGTCGGAAATGTTTCCTTCTCCCTGTTACATACATTTGCACAACTTCATGATCCCCTTTTACCCATTTTTAATGGGTACAGGGTATAAAAAGTCCAGATTTCCGGATAAGGCAACTAAAAAAGGGATAGAATTCCGGATAGGGGATGTTTGATATTTTTTCCGGCTGAAGCAGTTAAAAACAGGTTAGATATATCCGGAAAAAGGCCAAATTGACAACGCTGGCATGTGCGCCGTTGATTCTCGCTCTTACCCTCCCTCTCTTTCGCACTCTCAGCAAAGCGCTTGGGCCACATTTTTCAGCTGAATGCCGTACCTTGTGTAGTTGTACCATGGGCAAAACTCTTTCTATCAATTCGCCCTAGTATTCAAGATCAAAAATGGACGGAATAAGTACGAAAATAACTTTCAATGCCATGACGAACAAGTAAGACCGCTGTAGTCGAGAGAAGCTGTGGCTCTATCTGTTATTGTCTCTGAGATCGACGCGTATATATAGACAGACAGACGTGCCTCGACACAACTTTTGATGCTGATCAAGAACACATTTACCTTATAGCAGGGTTCCCCAAGCAGAGAGCGCGAAAACGTGAGTGTCTCTCTCTAACACACTGTAAAGGTTGACTTCGGCAAGCACTCGGTAAGAATTGGCAAGTAAGTTCGTGCTCCCGGGGCTTTCGTTGGGGAACTCTGCCTTATAGGGGTAGGAAATGCTTTTTTCTCCCTGCTTTGTACTGCGAATAGAGAGGGTGAGCTGCAAAACCCTGGAGAACCGGTTCGGGTCATGTTTTTGGGTTTGTCGACCCGGACTCAGAACCGAACGTTCTTCTTAAACAGATTTGTAATTAAATTCAGGAACTGAAATGGCAGTTGGCCTTTCTAGTAAGCAGATTTGAACTATGGGCACAAAGTCCCAACTTTGGTTCTTAATTTCTTATTTAAGAACTCCCGTGGCAGTGTAGTGCGCCGCGGTTAGTGTCTCGGCCTGCTAAGTCTGCTCTGATTTTTAGTCAGTAGCGGATAATGAATATGAATTATGCTCAGTACTCAGACAAACTAAATCGTCCGCTAGCGGAATTGACAACTAATTCCAAGGGGGTTGCGTTCGGTGCAGTGTGATGGTTTAAAACCAAGACACCACCTGCAATGTACAATGTTGCCATCTGATTCAAAATTAATCAGATCTTTTTCTGCTACAAATATTTTCATTCGATAATTTATATAAAGTTTCAGTTGAAAATTTTTAAATCCCAACCGACAACTTAATCGGTTTCAAACGTAACTTCTAAAAACGCTATATCGATTGCCGATGACGTAAAATACAATCGTGCGCTTTTATAGGAACTCACGAAGAATTCACGTCGTCGAGATCACTGATGTGTAACTTCCGAGCTCCCTTTCCCCAACAAATTTGGGGGTAACGAAAAGTTTATAAAGTTAATCTAGATTTTGTCTTGAAAATACGTCAACTCGACATAATATTTCAATTGTTTCTCGTTTAATCTTGGTACGGAGATACTGTCGAAAAGTGTGCGAAATCTCTGCACATTATTTCGTCGAGAGCAAGTGGGAAATAAGGGACTCATCTCTAGTTGTTTTGTTTTCAAATTTGAATTGGCGGGAAAATTTAAACTAATTAACAGCGAATACTTATGGTGGTCTTTAATGATGCAACAGTTGCTACAATATCTTTATGTGATTTGTAAGAAGCAGTAGTGAAGGCACCTAGGGGTCGACAGTGATGGTTAATATTTACTTGCAGTGAAGATCCAAGTGGAGGCAGATATAAAACGTAAATAAATTGCAAATAAATTAATCGTTTGTAGGTTCGTCGTGACCTTTACATTCCAATAGGCAATTGGTGCTCTTTAGACACGACTAGGGAAAGGGCTGAATTGACTGTTTTGGCCATAGCATCTTGATATTATGTACTTATAATGCAACGGCATACGTAAGAAGAAGTTTTCTACGACTTGCGGGGACGAAGAAGTCACAATTCATCCGTTCGACATACGGAATCGCCGTCGTCCACTTCCACTATCGAATCACTTTGTGCTGGGCCAAGTTCGTCAAGTAGCTGCCGTCCTGAGTTGTGATGGACACTCCAATACCGGTTTCACTCTGGGCGTGCTTAGGACGCCTCCAGCGTTAATATCTTTACCGTCGCTGATAATTTTTGTCAAGCTGCTATCATAATGCTGTTTATAGATGACATAAACCTCCTCCAATAAAGAGTTGTTCATCCTTTTTAATGTTTTGTATGGTTGTCGTACTCATTTCAAATACCCGCGCTACAGCACTTGTATGTATATGTCTGTATAACGCCATATAGAGTACGAAAAATATGTTTTACATATATTTCACACCTTCGAAATCAACTCTAATCTCGTAACTATCGGGTGACTATAGTGTGACACGTTGAAATCGGGTGGCACCGATGTGATATCGATATGGCAATTTAGCGCATGAACTCCAGACCAACTCACGAAACAGTAACTTGACAAATCCGTGCGAAATCACTTTTTTTATATGGAGTTTTTCATTTCGCGGGTATCTCCGTACCAAACTTTAGGTAAATATTGCTTGGAAAAACTGCCAACTAAGATTTTCTGGTGGAGGAGTCAGAAATGTTGCATACTTTTCGGATGTGCCCCCTCAGGAAAACAGAAACGCTATTAAACTTTTCTTCTCATAAGTAACGGGTATATCGAAGTCGGTTAGAGCAGACTTTACTTTACACTCACGCTTTTATGGAGCTTTCACCCGTCAGAGTCGTCTTAGTTTGTTTGAGTGCTAAGTAACACAATAATTTATCGCTCAGAATTCAGTACTTTCCTCTTCAATTAACATTCAACTAAAATTTGCCTTACCTTACTGTTCGACCACTGTTAACCCACTGTTAAGTCACTTTCAACCCACCGTTAAGCCACTGTGAACCCACAGGTAACTCACTGTTAAGTCACTGTTAACACTCTGCTAAATCACTCTCAATTCACGCAATATTTTAAAAAGGAATGATTCAGAATTATAATTCTTTTATGTTTGGCTTAACGCAAGATTATATTCTTTGCCTTTTACTGGTCCGACATTCTGGCGCTGCCAAAACTGGCTATCAATGTTTGCGTTCTATTAGAAAATTATTTAAGGAAATAATGTTTGCATATTGGGAAAAGCATTAATCATGAATACAGATCATGATTTTTCCACAAAATGCAAGCATAAACACCAAATTATGTTTTTTTTTTACACAGGGATTTTGAATAATGTTTTTGAGAAAAACCATGAACCGCTATGGAAACACCTCTTCTGAAGAACAGCTATTCTGTTAGTTAATTGTTTTTGGACCAAATGGACCTAATTGCAATGCAACAGCGAATCCAATAAAAGCCACTGCACAGCAGAAGAAGTGAAGGAACAACGCTGCAATGGAATTAGTGGTGCTACAAGGAAGCTGAACGAGCTGTACGAAAAGCGTTGAGTGTCTGACACCCCTTGGCGACATATTTAAATATATTTTTGAGCCAGAGAGCTTTATGTCGATTGATGTGTCGGACGTAACTTCAGGCTGCTGTGGCAAATATGGCCAGGCGTCGCGATGTGTTGCCGGACTCCAAGTAATAAAAGCTTGAACGTTCTCAATGCAATTAATTAATGATTTTTAAGTATTGCGGGGGCTAGAGGACATGTCAAATGACTATGATGGTTTCGATTCCGGATTTTGCATCAGTAGGCATCAGGCATCTCTTCAACTGCAAGTTTACTTTGGTAATGCTAAAAAAAAATTTTTTGGGTTTTTCTTTGTGTCGCCGTCCTCGTTTTAAGGTCTTCAGGCGCTCCTTTCTCCACTCCAGAAGAATTAAAACGAGAAGGCCAAGCTAACTTCGTCTTTGCCGAAGTTTTTATACCCTTGCAAATGTTTTAATACATCAGAGTTTAAGAACGCCAACATTAAAACAAACTATTTTTATACCCTTGGAGAGGGTATATTAAAATGGTCCGGATGTTTGTAATGCACAGAAGGAAACATCTCCGACCACATAAAGTATATATATTCTTGATCAGCATGACGAGCTGAGTTGATATAGCCATGTCCGTCTGTCCGTCTGTCCGTCCGTCTGTCCGTCTGTCCGTCTGTTTCTATGCTATCTCCTTAGTCAGTTTCAAAGCTATCTCAACCAAACTTTGCACGAAGTCTTTTGGTACAAATACGCTGCACATTTGTCGGAACCGGCCGGATCGGATGACTATAGCTTATAGCTGCCATAGGAACGATCGGTTGAAAAAGTAGTTTTAGTGAGAAAAACTTTTTTGTTTTCAATGCTATCGCTCCCAGCCCCCGTATTTATAAGTTTTATATGATTTCACATAATTTCACCGAGAATTATCCAAATCGGACAACTATATAGTATAGCTGCCATACAAAAGATAGGTCTGAAAAAAAGTCTTAGTGAGAAAAACTTTTTTGTTTTCAATGCTATCGCTCCCAGCCCCCGTACTTATAAGTTTTCTATGATTTCACATAATTTCACCGAGAATTATCCAAATCGGACAACTATATAGTATAGCTGCCATACAAAAGATAGGTCTGAAAAAAAGTCTTAGTGAGAAAAACTTTTTTGTTTTCTATGCTATCGCTCCCAACCCCCGTATTTATAAGTTTTCTACGATTTCACATAATTTCACCGAGATTTATCAAAGTCGGACAACTATATAGTATAGCTGCCATACAAAAGATAGATCTGAAAAAAAGTCTTAGTAAGAAAATCTTTCTTTCTTCTTTCTTTCTTTGTTTTCAATGCTATCGCTATCACTTTGTACAGATCTATATTATATACTACCACACAATTGTGTCAAGTTTGATTTAAATCGGATGACTATATCAGCATATCAAACTGGCAGCATATATCATGCTCCAAGGGTATATAAACTTCGGTACAGCCGAAGTTAACTTCCCTCTATTTTTCTAAATAAAACCCACTTTTCGACCGATAGTTCCTATGACAGCTATAGAATATAGTCATCCGATTTTGACCAAAACTTCCAAATCTTTGTAAAATCGCACAATAATAATAGTTGTTGAAGTGAGACACGTTAACATTAAAAACAAAAAAGTTTTTCTCATTAAAACCCACTATTCGACCGATATGACAGCTATAAGATATAGTCATCCGATTTTGAGCAAAACTTTCAAATCTATGTGAAAGCGTATAATTTTAATAATCGCTGAAGTGGGAGACGATAACATTAAAAACAAAAAAGTTTTTCTTACAAAGACCCACTTTTCGACCGAAAGTTCCTATGGCAGCTATAAGATATAGTCATCCGATCCGGTCGGTTCCGACATATTAGCAGTGCGCAGTAAAAGGAAGACTCCGTGCAAAGTTTCAGCTCGATAGCTTTAAAACTGAGAGACTAGTTTGCGTAGAAACAGACAGACAGACAGACGGACAGACGGACGGACAAAGCTCAATCGACTCAGCTTGTCACCCTGAACAAAAATATATACAGTTTATAGGGTCGGAAATGAATATTTCTATGCGTTGCAAACTTCTGGGAAAAATTATAATACCCTTTTTTAATTTTTTTTTTTTTTTTTTTTTATTTTTTTTTGTAAAAAAAAACTAAATTTCAGAGCTTATTAAGGACTGTTAAGTCACTGTTAAGTCAGTGCTTAGTCACTGTTTAGTCACTGTCAAGTCACAGTTTAGTCACTGTCAAGTCACTGTTAAGCCACTATCAAATCACTGTTTAGTCACTGTCAAGTCACAGTTTAGTCACTGTCAAGTCACTTTTAAGCCACTATCAAATCACTGTTTAGTCACTGTCAAGTCACTGTTGAGTCACTGTCAAGTCACTGTTAAGTCACTATCAAATCACTGTTCAGTCATTGTCAAGTCACTGTTTTGACATTGTCAAGACACTGTTAAGGTACTGTCAAGCCATTGTTAAGTGAAGTCACGTCACTGTCAAGTCACTGTTTAGTCACTGTTTAGTCACTGTTAGTCACTGTCAAGTCAGTGTAAGGCCACTATCAAATCACTGTTTAGCCATTGTCAAGTCACTGTTAAGTCACTGTCAAGTCACTGTTGAGTCACTGTCAAGACACTGTTAAGTCACTATCAAATCACTGTTCAGTCATTGTCAAGTCACTGTTTTGACATTGTCAAGACACTGTTAAGGTACTGTCAAGCCATTGTTAAGTGAAGTCACGTCACTGTCAAGTCACTGTTTAGTCACTGTTTAGTCACTGTTAGTCACTGTCAAGTCAGTGTAAGGCCACTATCAAATCACTGTTTAGTCATTGTCAAGTCACTGTTAAGTCACTGTCAAGTAACTGTTAAGTCATTATCAAATCACTGTTAAGTCACTATCAAATCACTGTTAAGCCGCTGTCAAGTCACTGTTAAGTGTCACTGTTTAGTCACTGTCAAGTCACTGTTTTGACATTGTCAAGACACTGATAAGGTACTGTCAAGCCATTGTTAAGTGAAGTCACGTCACTGTCAAATCACTGCTTAGTCACTGTTTAGCCAATGTTAAGTCACTGTCAAATCACTGATTAGTCACCTCCATTTTCCCCCACTTTAACTCCTTTTTCCGCCCAATTTTACTCCACTCCCACCGGGACACTCTGCTTAGAACAACAACGCAAAATATGCTGACGTCAGCGTCACGTGACGCTGAAATCAAATCTTTCCATTGTTATTCCTTGAAATTGTTATTTTTTATTACAATTCATCAGCTGATTGTGCAATTTTGCTGGCACCTTAAGTAATAATTTTCATAAATGGCATCTCAATGCAAAAACTGCATGGTTTTCAAAAGGATGAATAAGCAGGCGCACTTTAAGAAGTGTGCTATCAAAGACACTTCATATATAGATACCGCATCTCATACAAACTATTTTTTGTGGGATCCAATGTCAGCTCCCAAGAAAAATCGTTCTTTGCGTCACATGTGTCATCTATAATATCTATAAACTTTTGCTCTCAGTCGTATAGCTAATTTAGAAAACGTATAGCTAAATTTCAATATATGTTTCCTCGTACAGGCAGCGAGAAGCACAAATTTGCATCCAATGTCAGCTCCCAAAAACAATCGTTTTTTGTTTCACATGCGTCATCTATAATATCAATAAATCTCAATAAATCTTTTAGTAAGATATAAAACAGAAAAGCAAAGTTAACTTCGTCTGTGCCGAAATTTTAATACACATAAAAATAGCTTGCTCCTTTGGTTAGCGATTTCGACCAAACTTTGCAGATAAGCTTAAAAACTTAAAATGTTAACCATGCAGCTACAAGAAGTAGTCATCCGATCGGGTTCCAACATATTAGCAGCGTGCAGGCAAATCAAATATAAAAAGCAACATTTATTATTCAGCGAATATATATTTTCATCATACATCATTACATTTGTGTTAATTATATGGAAATATAATTAACCGCGTTGACATCGCACCGGGTAAAACCAACTTTTAATAAATAAAATAAATAACTGAAATAACTGAATCACCTCGTACTTTTAAGACTTGAAAATACCACCGTATTTACCTCCATCTGTTGAGCCCAGCTGTTGTAAAAGTTGCTATCAAATTTGAAGCTAAAGTGGCGTAAAAACATTTTTACAAATGGCCGCAAATGGCAAAACTTATGCGCATGTCTTAATGCTGTTGTTGTTATTCTTATTGTGCTTGTCCCTTTGCTGCCATTCTGCGTCTTTATCTAGGGTTAGACACCATGCGGGGAGGAAGCCAGAAACGGAAGTGCCTCTTCCCTCTGCTGCTTAATGCGAGAAATGCAAATTTCCAAAAACTTGTTAATATTTGATAAGATAAAAGTTTGGCAAACTGCAATAAAAGCGCATATTCTATACACAACCAGACATGTATCACAACGACGGTGCTTCTCTCGACGGAGCCATTGAGAAGCGTAAAGTATTTTTGAATACCAAAAACTACTCAAAATTGGGCAGATTTCGGTTGGCCGGCGATCTCGAGCTATTAATATTTTATGTGGTGGGGCCACAAGCCACAAGTTGATTGTCATGCGGTGGCCAGAAATTAATTGAAATTGCTTTAAAAGGCATTGTTTGTGTGTGTGTGGAGCAACATTGATTGCGCAACAAAAGACAGTTATGTATGCATGTGTTGACATGGGCTTGATTTGCATAATTAATGTGGCGAATGTTTTTCGGTTGAATGGCAAACGAATTTGTCATTGTTTCATCTGTGGACCATTGTCTGGCCACTGTAGCATAGCCTACTTTTTGGTGCTCGGATTGATTTACGTACTGTTTACACATAATTTGGTTATTACCGACAGGGCCAATGCAATGTTCTGCTAAAAGGAAAAATCAATTTCTACTGCAATCAATGGCAGAAGTTTGGCAGGTCTTTATTTGCATGCAACTGCAGCAACAACACCTTCGCAAGTGTGTGTGTGTGTGCTTGCAGGATGAAAACGATGTTTCTCGCTTGAAAGGGAAAAATCTTATTTTACATGCGCTGCAATTTCTCGCTCACTTCAATTATGCAAATTGTGTGTGTGTGAGTTGTCGAAACCAATTCGCATTGCTTGTCAGTTCGTCCGCCACCCTTGTAAATGTGTGTGTGCGTGTGTGTCTGTGGGCCAAAAGAAAAGCGCATCAGCTTCAGGGTTGTTGTACACATGCAATTAACATCATGGCGACAGCTCAACAGACAGATACTCTTGATACTGGTGGGAATCCTTGCCCAAAAAAAACAAAAACAAACTTGCTGCATGCCAGCCAGAACTCATTATAATTTTCTTCATTTCAATTTTCCGTTTGCTATTCAATCCAGTTGTTGCGTTCATTAAAAGCAGCGATGCGGAGGCGAATGCTCCCGCCTTTCGCTGTAATTTAATTTACATGAGCTGCTTTCACTCGGTTGCTTCCCTTTTGGCTCCTGTTATATTAATTACTAACGGAAAGAAGTTTTCGGCAACGCCAAATATTATGAGCATTATTTGTTTTGGCCTTAGTCCAGCTCAACTTGGCAACTTTCCCCAACCAAGTACAAGTCAATTTTACTAAAGTTGGCCAACAAGTGTTAACTCAATCAATCTGTGTGTGTGTGTGTGTGTGAGTCTGCAAATATGCATTGAAATTCGATTACAAACTGCCGGCAAAATTAATTTGACTTTAATTAGACTTTTGAACCAAGACCGAGCCGTGTTTGCCTTGGCATTTAGTCTCCTTTAATCGTAATCAGGCCAGAGACTTTCTGCCAGCCAAACAAGTTAATCAGCTAATTTAAAATGCCCTTTCGGTCTCAGTATTGCGGCCTGGGGAGATTTAAGTGGGTCGACCGAACAGAACCAAGCTGTTCTGTGACTTTTTTTTATCTAAAAAGAAATACAGTTTCCGTCATATTCTAAGTTTTCGCTTAATTGTTGGGTTTAGCGACCTGTTTTTAGTTATTTAAGAAATAGTTGTTGGCCGTATCAAGGTCGTGCAGATTTGCGGCTGGGCTGCCACTTTTGTAATATAAATGTTGGATATTTTGAGCATAGACTTGGTCATAATCATATCAAAACCAAGGCGGCAAACCGGTCCGAAACCGATTCCCCCTCGAACCTAAGCCCGACCCAAGCTACTTTTTCGAAAACTTAGGTTTGGTTCACAAAGTTTTTCCAACGACACATACAGAGACATACAGAAATCCCTTGTAATCTGACATCTATCATTGAAGAAGTTCTCCAATCCTATTATATATCTCTAGGTCAGATTTATACTTTCACCGTCGATATTGGAGCGGATATTATTCGAGCATAGCCTTCCAATGACAACTGCAGAGCAGAAAAGGGAATGCAACTATGAAGAATGCAATGTTGATGAAGGTTGCTCATGTAAATTAAAACGCATTTCTTGATTTGGACGATGACTAAGCTACCTCTATAGATATAATCTATTCTATCGGATATAGAAAAATTGAAAAATCCAGTGCTCAATCTACGATCAATTGTTCTAAAATCTTCAACAAAACATTTAGGGTATTCACTTTGTTGAGCACATAGGCACTTGAGCAGTTTTGCCTGACTAGTATTGTGAGCAGCCCCTGTGCACGAAATTTGTGCACAATTACGTTTGACATTCCGCCTGTTATGTTTTCGAGATTAAGTAAGAAAAAGTTTACATAAATAAAAAATGCCAACTAAAAGCATTTAAGATATTCTTCTTGAATGGAAAGCAAGCGAATTGAATCGTGAAGTTGAAATGATTGAAGGTGCGTATTTTTCTATTAATAATCTGCACGTTTAATGTTTATCGACTTTTGCAGATGTATGTCCACCAAACCAGCTTAATTTCGCAATGTATGAGATGTTGGATGACTTTATGGACGATGTCGCTTGCATATATTCTTGCCGAGGAGTTATCTCTAACGTGCCCAAAACCATTAGTTGGCGAAATAACATCCTCACCTCATTTGATGAGCGTCGTTTTAAGCAAATTTTGCGCGTAGCTCGGAACCAATTCGGATTATTGCTGGAATTGATAAAGAAAGACGAAGTTTTTGCAACAACTGGATTCAAAAATCAAATGCCAATTGATTTACAGCTCGTCATAGTGTTCTTTCATTTGGGCTCCTCTAGAGGCAGTGCATCTTTTCGAAAAATGTGTACTATATTTGGAATCGCTGATGGTGGAACTTTTACCATGATTACGAGAAGGATGGCCCAATGAAGCTGAGCATCAGCAACTTGTGAATTGTACTTTGCGTGAGTTGCCCCACTGTATTGGGTTCATCGACGGAAGCGATATAAAGCTATGTAAAAAACCTGCAAAAAACCATGAAGTTTAGTTTTCTCGAGTAGGAAGTCTGCGCAGTTACCACAACTTGAAAGTTTATAAGAACAGCTTACTTGGTAGACACTCTCAGCGTTTTCTTAGGAGTCGATTGCGGCTGACTCTGCCTACCCTCAGTTGACATTTTTAGTTACCCCATTTCGTAGCAACTCTCGAATCGAATAAAAATGGTGGTCTTACTTTTGGTTGAGAGCAATGACAAACTGATTGAATTTGTATAACACTTTTAGCACAGAATTATTACAATTATGCCCGACTTTTCGTAGTCAGGTCAGGGTCTGGGTCGAGCAAGCTGTGCACAATTTGTTCAGAGTAAATTTTTGTTGGAAATGCTTACTCTTTTCCCCAAGTGCCTATGTGCTCACAAATGAACACCTTAATTTCCTGCAAATGTATGTAACAGGCAGAAGGATCATTTGAGATCTCAGAGATGGTAAGAGATAGAGGTTTGACATGTATGGGACAAATGCTTCTTTTATCTGCGCAGATCAAGTTTGTTTTCAAACTTTGGCCACGCCCCCTCCTGCCCCCGCAATTTGGAAAAAAGTTATATCTCCTACAGTTTTAAATATAGACGATTCGTATCTTCTAGAGATAGTTAGTATTTAGCAAAATGAATCGATTTGCCGAAAGAATGATAAAGATCGGATAAACGGTTCTCATTTAAAAAGTGAACCAAGCCCCCCCCCTACCACCCTAAAATAATGTTGCATACTTTTGGATGTCACACTAAGCAACGCGGCAACGCTGTTAAACATGTTTTTTTTGGTAACGGGTATATCGAAGTCGGTTAGAGCCGACTTAAACTTACCTCTCGTTTATTCAATATCTAAGTGCCGCAATTAACGTTCTTCTATTATAAGCTAAGTATAAATATAGACTGCAGCGTTCTTAGACCCCAGATTTCATAAAGTTCACAAAATCGAGGACTTCAAATATCCGAATGGAAAAGTTTGAAAAGTTTTTAAATGGTTTTACATTCACAGCTGGCGCCACCTGACCCAGCTGACCGGATGTATAAAAGCTATTTTCTAAAGAAATAAAAAAATTTTATTTTAGATGGTCTAAGGCGGGATTGAACCTCTGCGCCATACCCGCCACACAACAGTTGTAAATGTCAGCTAATAAAATTAATAATTAAAATCAGGAAAGCAAACCGGTTCGGAGTTGAACCGGAGTCGGAGACTCCGTAATTTTTGGGAACTCCGAACCGAACCTGAACCGGAGCAGAAACAATTTACTCAATTTACACCATGTACTCACTTCCACAAACCGACAGTGTTATTTGGCTTTTTATTTAAAAATCCCACTTTCCATCATTCGATCCTCTTGATGGCGAAAATACTCGGTCGAATTCTTAATAGTTTCTTAGACTTCACAACACTTATCAATTCCGATCAATCGGATTCGGAAAGGGGAACAGGCCCGATGTAGACTGAACGGTTGCGCATTCAACGCCAGCTGTTCGCTCTCACTTATGCTCACTAAGTGCATTTGGGAATATGCCAGTCTCGCTATAAACACGGTGATTTTCTATGCGGGCCTTGCTATGGAGCCTGCTAAAACGTCCGATGATCCAAGCTCGAATATGATATTATCAAGCCTCTAAACTTCCACATATACATAAAATGTTTAAGGGCCGATTTCTCATCTTATGTTTCTCATGGAGAGAGATATGTCACATAAATTCACAAATAGCAGAGTAAATTGAGAGCTTATCTGACACATAACAGCTATAGGAAAGAAGAGAAATCGGCACTAAGTTTGTTCTAACTTACTTACATGTTAACAAATTATTCCTGAACCCCGGTTCGAACCCGAACCTAGGTTCAGCGACCTTCTGAACCTGCTCCGTGAACCCGAACCCAAAAAGTTTCAAGGGTTTGAGCCTCGGAGTGAACCCCTGCCGATTTTTAGGAGGTTTGCAGCCCTGATTAAAATTACACCATTGAAATAAAGAATATTATTTTACAAGAATAAGTATTGCTAAAACGAAACTTATCTTTTAGGTTCAAGCGAACCGAGGTGCGAACCAGAACCTTGGGTTTAGGGGTTACAACGGGTTTGAATCCCCTGACCGAACCTACTGCAAAATTAAAGCAGCAAAATTTTTCCAATTTTTATACTCTGTATCGAAGGTACATAGCCATGTGCGTCTGTCCGTGTGTCCGTCCGTCCGTCTGAACAAACAGATCTCAGAGATGGTAAGAGATAGAGTTTTGTTCTACATTACAGTTTTGTAGATAGATGATTCGTACCTTCTAGAGATAGTTAGTCATTAGCAATATGTATCGATTTGCGAAAGAAATGATAAAGATCGGATAAGCGGTTCTCAAGTTATGAGCAAAAACAAATGAACCCCTCCACCCACCATCACGCTCCTTCCCACGCACTCACAACCAACACCGCATTTCTTTCAACAACGTGTGAGAGAGAGAAAGAGAGAGAGAGAGAAACTTAGAGATGAGCGCAGCAGAAGCGCTGCATTTAGCTGCTACTCTAGGTACAGAGAATCAAATAGTCGGGCTTGACCGACTATTGAAAATAACACTTTTCGAAAGCATTTTTCCCCAACGCGCCAAACCAACTTTTTCCAAAGTATATGGCGTCACTGCTCCCGAAAAACAGCATGCAAAAAATTCTATCGGCTAGTTATCGAGAAATTATCAGTGATCAGTGATAAAAAATCGACTTTTTTCAAAAGCTTTCAACACTCAAGCTCTCATAACTTGTTTGCTTCCCAACTGCTTATACAGTTCTTAAGCAATTTAAAAATAAAAATTTGGCCAAAAGTTTCTCTTTCAGGTAAAAATTTGCCTTTGTGAGTGCTTTCATTGCTACGGGGCCAAATATAGATAAAATGAAATTAATTTTATAAATTTAAAAAATAAATCGAAATTAAAATGCTTGTAAAGCATTATGATACAAAATTATAATGTTTCTTTAATTTGGCAGCAAAATCAGTTCATTTACTTTAATAAAAGCCCTCAACCGCAAAAATCGGACATGAAATGTTTTATAGTAAGAGATAAGGGCAGTAAGGGCATAATATACTACAAAAAAAATATAATAAAATATAAAAAATAAAATAAACCTAACTTCGTCTGTACCGAGTTTTGTAAAATAGCTTGTCTCAACGGTTAGCGACTTCGACCAAACTTCGCAGATCGCTTAAAAACATTACATTTTACCCATGACCGTGTTTGAGAGCAGTAATATTGAGAACTAACCAGTTTTTCTCACTAAACCCTATTTTTCGAACGAACATTTGTATGGCAGCTACAAGAAGTAGTCATCCGATCCGGTCGGTTCCGACATATTAGCAGTGTGCAGTAAAAAGAAGACTCTGTGCAAAGTTTCAGCTCGATAGCTCCAAAACTGAGGGACTAGTTCGCGTAGAAACAGACAGACGGACGGACGGACAGACGGACAGACGGACGGACAAAGCTTAATCGACTCAGCTCGTCATGCTGATCAAGAATATATATACTTTATGTGGTCGGAGATGAGTCCTTCTATACGTTGCAAACTTCTGGGCAAAATTATAATACACTTTTCAAGTGTAAAATATAATAATTACACACATATATATTTTTAGCTTTTTTGGCGTAGTTTTTGGTATAGTTTTGTCTATTTTCACCAAAAAGTTAATCGGGGGTGCCACAGAAATCTCTTCCAACCCAATTCCAATTCTTAGGTGCCACAGAAATTTCTTTTGGTTGGTTTCAAACCTCTAATGTTTTGTTGGGAGATTTTGCAAAGCTCTTTTCTCACTAGCGCCTTTTGTTGAAGTGGCGCCCTCTACATGAGAGCTAGCGGTTTAAGGGTTGGAAACTAATACCTCATGTTTGGCGCCAACAAATTTTTAAATTTTGCATTACATTGGTGGAGAATGCGACTTAGAATTGAATTATTATTTAAAAATGCGTCGTAAAACACATAACACAATCAAAAAATTTCAGTTAATCATTAAATTAACCCACATATAAAATAAGGGAAAGTTTTTGGCGAGAGATTCAGCCATGTTTTTAGAGATGGAACATCAATTGGAACACCTGGTGTTCCAAATAGATTTTCTAATTAGAAAACGAAATCTCTAGAAGTTTTGTGGCACCAACGAATTTTTCAAGAGATTTACAAACCAACCGTCGGCAAAATCTGTAGAGATTTCTGTGGCACCAATATTTTGGATCCTTATTTCCTCGAGGGACATAGGATATGAACCACTTCTCCTCTTCACCAAGCTCCACTATTCGCCCCCTAAATTTTTGGCAATGCATCGAGTTTTTATATTGACGTTGTTCTCCAGGCCTCTCTATGGCTGACTGATATCCAACCAATACTTCAAAATTTATTCCACTTTATCTTCTAACCTAGTCGACCATTTTCTTGGCCCACCCTCGGAAATGAGAATGACCTTTTTGACTAGCCAATTTGGCAACCATTAAGTGGGTCAGACATGTGAACCCAAGTGCATATAAACTGCACGACTGCTGCCATTTCGGTCAGTGGCCAGCCGCAGCTGCAGTTCTCCTAATCCTAAAGCAAACTTCGAGGTGGCCATAAAAACGGAACGTGTACTAAATTTTTCAGCTTCAATGGAGCGCACGTAAAACTCAAATGTTGCATTAAAAAGTTTTGCTGAGAAACCAATTCAATTTAATTAGAACCGTGAAAGAAAAGCCCACTAAAAGTGCCTTTTATGGCCGGTCCCAGCATATGGCCAGGCATATTAAAAATTCTAACGAAATTCAAAGAAAATCGCATCAAAGGCAAAACTTGCCAGCCAACATATTGAAACTTGATGGATCACCCACCAAGCAGTAGGCGGAAAAGGACGTGGGCCCAAATTCCGTATTTTTCTAAACTGGCAGCTTATACTTGATGAACTCGGCATGATTTTTGTTTTGCCAGCTCATTATTTGTATTTCAATTTTCTGCGCTGCCATTTTGCCACCTCCCATCCGCCCGTCTCGCCCCTCTCTGAACCACTCCTCGCCCGGCATGCCTTTTACTTTTCGGATTTTGCGGCTGGGCTGCCACTTTGAATAACAATTCAGTGAAAAGTTTTCTGTGGCTGATTTTTCTTTCTTTCTTATGTATTGTATATGTATGAAGGCGCAATAAAAAAAGTTACTTCATGCCGTGTCTACGTGCGGGCTGGCGCTGCTGTCTGTGTGGGTTAAGTGCGCCTTGTTGCGGTTACGAAAATGTAGATTTACCTTTCACCTGCCCCGCGCCCCCTGCCCCCTGCCACCACTCTGGGCATGCATTTTAGTTTGACATTGGCCCATAAAAGCCACTCGCAAATGCAAATAGAATCCTCGCCTCGCTTTGGAATGGGATTGTTCTTTGCTGGGCACGACGTTTATCGATATTAAGAATTCTCACTGGGGTCCGACATATACAAACCTGTAAGCTTCAATGATGGTTGGACCAACAAACAAGGTTAGCAATTCCAGGCAGAGGCTTAAAGCTAACTGGAGCCAACACACACAAACACAGACTGAGTGATGGGAAGAGTAGTCACTACTTTCAACTTTAGGTAAGGTACAAGCAACATTGGAAACAATTTAAGTTAAAGGGCGGTATCCACGGCTCGCGAAATGGCCGCGAAATGAAAAACTTCATATAAAAAAAACTGCTGCGTAATTTGTTCGTGTTGCCGTTTCATATTCTGGTTCCACTCACCGAGAAAAAAACTTACGTTTGCCACTACGTTATGTTAAAAAATAACGTAGCTTTAAGTGCTGTTAACGCCTCTTTTTTGTGGAGACGCAACGAAAATAGGTTTCGACTCTAATTTGTGCGGGCAAGAGGAATAGCAACAACAACGTCAAATTAAAAATGAGCGGAGCTAAGCAGATTCCGGCAGAAAACGTCGCCAAATAGCATTTTCCAGCGCCTTTCATTGAAGAGTCACACAGAAAATGTCGGATGAGGAAATTAGCGACGTTCAATTTGATGTTACTGCGCTCATACTGCAGATTGTAAAATGGCATAATGATAAGAACAATTAATGTGTTATTCATATTATTTAATTATAATAATTTATTAAAATAGCACACAGAATATGTTGAATGCGATGTTGTTGTTTATAAGTTCGCGGGCTCATTTAACAGTGCCAAAACAAACACAAGGTTTCTTTGAAACGATTATCGATAGAAAAAAGGGCGTTATCGTGTTATTAGCAGCGGCTTAGCAGACTCTGTAAAGTATCTGCGGAATATCAACTTTTTCACGAGAAATTTTTCGCGAGCCGTGGATACCGCCCTTAACTTGGTGAGGTCCATTTTTGCATAAGGGCGGTATCCACGGCTCGCGAAAAATCTCTCGTGAAAAAGTTGATATTTCGCAGATTCCTTACAGAGTCTGCTAAGTCGCTGCTATGAACACGATAACACAATTTTTTCTATCGATAAACGATTCAAAGTAACCTTGCGCTGCTTTGGCGCTGTAAAAAAAAAAACAGTTCGTAAACAAATCAAAATAATTTATATAACTTTGTCAGAAAATACATAGCAATTATCTGTGCATAACTTTCATATAGATATACCGACTCCGTCTCAACATCAAAATCAGCCGAAGACTTCGCAGCTACCACATCATCGTCAAAGTCAACCAACGAATCTGGGAGGGATAACTCACATTTCGAGACGGGTGTGCTTGGTTCACTTATATCGTGATCCGAAGAAAGAGTTCTGCAAGGAATTTATTTAAGCTAATTTTATCAACTTTCTTCCGCATTGCTGATGTTTTCGGCAAAAAGGACATTCCGCCGTCAAACTCCCAATCAACGGCACTTGGTTCATTTAGTAAAGTTGACTCCAATGGATAGCCACCTGCGCTACCCGTCTTGAAGCGCTTCGTAGCCGACATTTTGGTGTGGTACCGGTTGCTGTCCTTCAGCGTTACCCATGCATCCTTGCATTTCATTACTTTAAAAAATATATTTCATTAAAATGAATATTTCATTATGTAGCTGCATTACTTACCGCTTTTGCCAAGCTCTTCACTAATGCTCAACCAGGCCGCGTTGACTGCGTTGGAGTCTGAGTGCTTCTTGTTCGCCAAGTCCCACAACTCGCTCTTTACTTTTACGGCGTTTATTAAGTTCAGCTTACCAAGTCTTGAAAATGTCATTAGGCGACGTTTTCTGCCGGAGTCTTTTTTTGCTGCGCTCATTTTCAATTTTTATTGTGGTTGTCTTGCCCGCACAAATTAGAATCGAAACCTATTTTCGTTGCGTCGCCACAAAAAAAGGCGTTAACAGCACTTAAAGCTACGTTTTTTGCTTAACATAACGCAGTGGCAAACGTAAGCTATTTATCCCGATAAGTGGAAACCGAATATAAAACCACCACAAAACAAATTGCGCAGCAGTTTTTTTTATATGGAGTTTTTATTTTCCTCCCATTTCGCGAGCCGTGGATACCGCCCTATACCACAAAAAATAATATAAAAAAAAAATTTATGTTAAAACAAAATTTTTTATGTTTATCTTAAACAACTGGCAAGAATTGAATCCTTTTTAATTTCCTTTATAAATTAATATTGGCCTTTACCTACTGGATTTCTAACGGAGATGGTACCCAAAAAAAGCACCCGGCCTCACTAAGGACCGTGAGGTCTATGTGTTGCTCCTACATGTGCCTACATGGGGCCAGCAGGAACTACCTACCCACGTTTATAAATTGAACTTGAGCTATTAACGCAAAGCAAAGAATCACAACACATAGATTTAATTTAGCTTTAATCGAATTTCAATGAAGAGCAAAATACTAAAAGAATCCAACTAGCTCCGATGAAATATTAAGAACTTGGCCAGCACTATCACACGAAATGCACGTCCCTATATACGGTCACATTGGGACGAATTCAAAGAACCAGATGAGAGTAAAAGAGACGGGGAGTGACGCCTGTCGAAAAGTAATGCACCGAAATCGCTGCTATTCGCTAGGGAGATTGTAATCGAAAACAAACCAACTGCGAGCGTTCTGAATTAGTATATAAGTTGAAAAGTTATTCGCTTTCCTTTTAATTATCTTCTTTGTTTAATGCCCAATGCACTGCTACGCTTGACTACTATTTACTTTAGGACCTTGGCCAGCTTACCCCTTCAGGACGCCAAAATCTTGAGGACTGGCGCTGGATGCCGAGCTGATGAAAATGAGGCCGCTGCATTCGCACGTGTGGGTCGGTTGGGAATCTATCGAAAATATGCAAATAAATAATAATACTCCTTGTTACTAGCGGTGTGTATCCGGCATATAAAATTCACATTGACGAACAATTCCTTGTACATCGAAATGCTCCACGTCATTTAGTGAACCTTGTTACTAGCGGTTTGTTCCCGAGAGAGAAAAGGGCAGAGTATTTAAATTTCTCCCCTCAAGAACATTAAGTTTTAATACTAAATCGCGTTCAGTTGACTTAAACTAAAATGCATATTGAAAATAAAGGTATTGACTAAACAACTAAGTGATTTTTGTGTAATAATATGTTTACATATTGTTTAAAAATGTTGTTTTGCTAGTATCCTGTCGAGTGGTGTATTGTTTTTAATGCATTGATTTGAGTTAAGGCCTATACTCAGATAAGATAAATTTTTAGTTTGGAACGATATTTCACATGAATAGAAATAATTTTGTACAGCTTTGAAGCCTGAACACGTTTGAAAAGGCATCATATTTGTATGGAATTGATTCTATTCATATGAAATATCGTACCAAACTAAAAATTTATCTCATCTGATGGCCTTTACAGAAAATGTTGTGACCCCTGTCTTACCCTCAAATGAAACTTTTTTTTTTTAATATTAGTTAATGTTTTCTTAGTCTATATTATTAATTTTAGCCGCCACCTTTTGCCTCCTTCTGTTATATTCGTGTTTTTCTACCACGCATTTTTTTGCTGTCTTGCTTATATGTGCGTATGTGTGTGCGTGCGTGTACTATCGTGCGTGAACTATCGTGCGTGTACATTTTTACTAACGTATACTGCCATGCACTTGACTAGGGACAAGCATTTTAATGCGAATATACAACTATTTGACTGAAACAATCAAAAGACATATATTTTTAGCATTCAGTACTTCATTCTTTATTGAATAACAAAAAAAAATTTTCCAAATAAACGTAGTCTTCTGTTAAAAAGATTTTTTTTTAAAAAATTTTTTTGCTATACTTTTAGGTCGGACATTTTTTTAGGGGAATGGTTTATATATTTTTTTTTTAACATCAATTTCGCCAAAAATCAATATTTTTCGTTCTGTAAATTTTGTATTTTAGGTAAAAGATACCCACAACTTTCCTTATCACTATTTTTAAAAATTAAAATTTTTTTTTTTATTTCATATTGAAAAAAAGTGATATTTTTGACATTTCGAAATTTGTGGGGGTGGTGAGCCACCCATCTAAAAGTTCAAAATTCGTGTTTTTAAGCCCTTATCCTTTATTAAATGAAAAAATGAACGATTTTTCTCATATTCTGAATTAAGAAATATCAATGAAGAGTGAAAATTTATTGACGGCATCAGGCTTGTTTTCTTTTTATGTACGAGCACTTTTTGCTTGTGGCTGTTTCTTTTGTTTGCCTTTTTTAATGTTTTTTTTACTTCTTTGGAGAGTTTTTCCTCTGTTTTATAGCGCGTCATTGCAATATTCTCTTTGAAAGTCAAAACCGACTTTTTTTCAAAGTGGCTCACAACCCCCCATATCTCACTTTTTTTGGTGACGTCACATAACCAAAAAGAAATTGTTACAAAAAAATCATATTTCTATCAAAAAGGCAATTGACCAAAGATATTTCCCTCATACTTACTTTTGTCATTACGAAAAAAATTTTGTATAATATTCACAAGTCAAAAAAAAAAAAAAAAAATTTTTTTTTTTGAAAAAGTCGAGTTCTGGTTCACGAACTTAAAGAAGGTGTAGACTGATAGGTTGCTTGCCAAAAGTTAGGTAATAAGAAGGGAGACACATGACATAAACAAAAAGTTCAAATATATTTTTTTGTGGCCAATATTCGAGTGGCTCACAACCCCCAGCGGCTCAGAACCCCCCATTCTCTCCTATATAAAAATGTAAGGCCATACTGATTTAAACGATGCGTTTTCGTCTAAAAAAGGCATAACAAAAAAATTTTTTGAGAAAAAATTAGTTTTAGGGTCTGCGACTTGGATTCAAAGTTTATCACTCATACGTACTGTTGCCCTTGCCTACATGTTAAATTTTTAAGTAGTTGGCGTAGACTTGGTTTGAAGTCATAACATTTGACAAAAGGTACCATGACCATTACCAAGACATATGAAAATATTATTTACTAAATATATATTTATTCGGAATAGTAAATAACTGCAAAATTTCTACAATTCTGCGCTGTTCACTTCTAGATGAAAGTAAGTTTTACACTAAGAGGCTATCAGGATATCTTTGAAGTAAGGTCCCACACGAACTGAAGTGTGGTGCTGTTCATCACGGTTGCAGCCGTTCCTGCGAATAGTTTTTTTTACTGTAATGCTTATAAATTGACTTTTGATATGATGATTCCAATTCTTACAGAAAAAATACAGGCAATTTGTATAAAAATCAAGAAAATCTTTATTTATTATTGTAAATTCATTTCATTCCCCTGAAAGTACTCTCCCTCGACTGCATTACACTTGTGAAAACTTTTTTACAATTTTAAAAACATGCTGCAAAGTCTTCTTCCGGTATAGTCTTTAATTCCTTCTTCGTTTCGGGCTCTATCTCTTTTATCAATTTAATTCAATTTAATTCGAAACGGTCTCTTGAGTTCAACGAATTGCCCACGGTGGCCCAAATGCTCACTCGAAGTGGTTTCCACTAATATGTCGGTAGTATCTGACTAGAAGGCCAGTGCGTTCATACGGACATGGCCCATGTAGGACCCCGATCGTGGACAATGCTGACTCCAACCTGCAAGCCACTCTAATCTCAATTTCTGGAATGGGCAGTCTTACAAATTTAGTCCCGTATAAGAGCGTGGATAAAACGCATCTCTTCATTGGAAATGGGCTCGATCAAAAATACATTCGATTCCTGCTCCACATTTGTTTGGTGCTCGATTGAATTCAAAATTGACAACTTTATCGAGAAGCCAAATAACTTCCTTCTTTGCCGAAGTTTTTATACCCTTGCCGAATGTTTTGTTGATACATGATTTAAAAAAGTAAGCATTCAACCAAAATATTATATACCCTTATAGCCGTTGTGATGGTATTTTACAAATGTTTGTAAGGCTCGGAAGCATCAGTAACATCCGACCACATAAAGTATTCTTGCTTGATCAGCATGACGGAGCTGAGTTGATATAGCAATGTCCGTCTGTCCGTCTGTCAGTCCGTCTGTCCGTCTGTTTCTATGCTATCTCCTCCTCAGTTTTCAAGCTATCTCAACCAAACTTTGCACGAAGTCTTTGGTATAAATACCTGCATTTGTCGGAACCGGCCGGATCGGATGACTTAAAACATAGCGCCGAACGATCGGTTGAAAAAGTAGTTTTAGTGAGAAAAACTTTTGTTTTCAATGCTATCGCTCCCAACCCCGTGTTTATAAGTTTTCTATGATTTCCACATAATTTCACCGAAATTTATCGAAATCGGACAACTATATAGTATAGCTGCCATACAAAGATAGATCTGAAAAAAAGTCTTAGTAAAAAAAACTTTTTTGTTTTTCAACGCTATCGCTCCCAACCCCGTATTTATAAGTTTTCTATGACTTTACATAATTTCAGCGAGTTTTATAAAATCGGACAACTATATAGTATAGCTGCCATACAAAGATAGATCTGAAAAGAGTAACACACAATTTTGTCAAGTTTGATTTAAATCGATGACTATAAAACATGGCTGCCATAGGAACGATCGGCTCAAAATGTAGTTCTAGTGAAAAACTTTTTGTATGAATATATCGTATAGCTATATATCAAACTGGCAGCATAATATGTCCCAAGGGTATATAAACTTCGGTACGGCCGAAGTTGCTTCCCCTCTATTTTTTCTAAATAAAACCCATTTTTCGGACCGATAGTTCCTATGACAGCTATAGAATATATTCATCCGATTTTGACCAAAACTTACAAATCTTTGTAAAAGCGCATAATCGGAGGTGTCCCAGAAATCTCTTCCAACCAAATTCCAACCCAAAACCAATTCTCGGTGTCACAGAAATCTCATTCGGTTGGTTCCAAATCTCTCGTGTTTTGTCTCGGGAGATTTAGCTAATTCAGCCATCCAAACAATTTTGACAAGCAAAACTAATTTTGGAACTGTAAAACAAAATTTATTTTTCGATAGGTTGTATAAAATGAATTAACTATTTAATTAGTTTAAACATTGAAAGGGCAGAACTCCGCCCCACTCCGATCAGCACTAAATTTAAATATGTTGTTACCATCAATGAGAACCTCACTCTCCTAAATTTTTAGTCTTCTAATCGTTATTGGAGTAGAGTTATGAGGGCGAAAAAGATAAATCAAAAAACTCGTTTATCTTAAGAACCGCTTAACCGATTTTAATGGGTTAAATATATGTTATAAGTGTCCACCATAGAATTCAGAAAATTATTTTTGCACATTTTTATTACCAATCCTTAGGCAAAAAAAATATTATTAAAATTTTCAAATAGTTTTTTCGAGGTGTAAAATCGATTTTTATATCTTATAGATTTTTTTGCTGTTTTTTTCAATAAGAAGTCCTTAACAATGTAAAATTTTTCAGTCACATCAGGGGAGTCATCTTCATAGTGAATACCAATAAAAATATGTGAAAAGAGCAACACTGTAACTACTGAACAGAATTGACAGAAAATTTCCTTTTTCCCCTTTTAAGTTTTGATTTACAGTGTGCCTAATATGTTAAAATATTAATGAAAAGTACTATTTAACGATGAATTAATTTTTCCCCCGAGGTACACTTTTTTGGATGTGTTTTCAAAAATTATATGTTTTTAGGGACTTCTTGATGAAAAACCAGCAAAAAACAGTCGGTGTCGCAAAAGGCTAAGACCGTAAAAGAATTCTTTGAAAATTTCAATAATTTTTTTGGGCCAAAGAATTTGCAATAAAAATTTGCAAAAATTATTTTTCGAATTGTGCTGTGGACACTTACAACATATATTTAACCCATCCAAATCGGTTAAGCGGTTCTTAAGATAAACGAGTTTTTTTGATTTATCTTTCCGCCCTCATAACTCTACTCCAATAGCGATTAGAAGACTAAAAATTTAGGAGAGTGAGTTTCTCATTGATGCTAACAATATATTTAATTTTGGTGCTGATCGGAGTGGGGGCAGTTTTTGTATGCTTATTCTGCTATGCCCTTTGCGTTTCAATAATTATTAGGAAAAACAACCAAAGTCTTTCATGTTAATCTAAACCAACCACATCAGTGGCGCCGTTTAGCGATTGTGGCTCCATCTGGTCGGCAGCCAGCGCATTAGGGCTGGAGAGTGACTTCATGTTTGGCTCAAAAAATATTTAAATTTTTAATTTTATTTATGAAGAATGTGAATTAAATTTGAACTATAATTTAAAAATGCATCATAAAACATTTACCAAAAATTTCAAATTGAACATCAAATTAACCCATAACTTAAATTAGAAATTTTTTTGCAAGAGATGCAGCCCTGTTTTTAGCGATTGGAACTTTAATTGGAACAGCTTCTGTTCTAACTAGATTTTCAAATAAAAAGAAAATGAAATCTCTTGAAGTTCTGTGACACCGAAGATTTTTCGAGCGATTTTGCAAACCAACCGAGGTCAAAATCTCTAGAGATTTCTGTGACACCCCGAATATTAATAATTGCTGAAGTGAGACACGTTAACATTAAAAACAAAAAGTTTTTTCTCACAAAGACCCACTTTTCGACCGATAGTTCCTATGGCTCCTCTCAAGATATAGTCATCCGATCCGGTCGGTTCCGACATATTAGCAGTGTGCATTAAAAAGCAGACTCTGTGCAAAGATTCAGTTCGATAGCTTTAAAACTGAGAGACTAGTTTGCGTAGAAACAGACAGACAGACGGACAGACAGACGGACGGACAAAGCTCAATCGATTCAGCTCGTCACCCTGATCAAGAATATATATAGTTTATAGGGTCGGAAATGAATATTTCTATGCGTAGCAAACTTCTGGGCAAAATTATAATACCCTTTGCAAAAGTATGAAAATAGAGGGAAGCTAACTTCGGCTGTACCGAAGTTTATATCCCCTTGGAGCATGATATATGCTGCCAGTTTGATATTTGGCTATACGATATATTCATCAAAAAGTTTTTCTCACTAGAACTTACATTTTGGACCGATCGTTCCTATGGCAGCTATATGCTATAGTCGTCCGATTTAAATCAAACTTGACAAAATTGTGTGGTAGTATATAATATAGATCTGTACAACGTGGGAGCGATAGCATTGAAAACAAAAAAGTTTTTCTTACTAAGACTTTTTTTCAGACCTATCTTTTGTATGGCAGCTATATGCTATAGTTATCCGATCCGGCCGGTTCCGACAAATGTGCAGCGTATTTATACCAAAAGACTTCGTGCAAAGTTTGGTTGAGATAGCTTGAAAACTGACGGAGGAGATAGCATAGAAACAGACGGACAGACGGACGGACGGACAGACGGACATGGCTATATCAACTCAGCTCGTCACGCTGATCAAGAATATATATACTTTATGTGGTCGGGGATGCTTCCTTCTGTGCGTTACAAACATCCGGACAATTTTAATATACCCTCTCCAAGGGTATAAAAATGATACGGAAAGTTCGTAGACGAAATTTCGATTCGACGAACGTGTCGTATAGGTAATATTTGTGGAAACTTTGAACGCTATTCGCAGAGGTTAAAACATGATCTAAAATTTTTTGATTTCTTATTTTATTTTGTACACCCTAAAAGTAATCGTTTAAGATGGAATCAGTTTACTTTTTTTCAGCAATTTGCCTGTACGTAAGGTTTCACTCCATATAAGCCATTATTTTGCCTTTTTCTACATCAGTTAGTGCCTTACCGCCCACCATAGTATTTTTTTCTTTTAAAAGCGTAAATATGTTGACAAGAGATCAACTTTATTGCGCGGAGTTTTACTCAGATTGATGAAAACACACTTGTCTCTTTTCAAGTGCATGATAAAAATAAGCAAATTTTTTGTTCATGTTTATTTGTGCTTTAGTTTTAATATTATCATTTTCATATTTTTGTTAACGTAACAAGTAAATAAAATAGTCCAAAGGCGAAGCAAAAGATTTTTTAGTTTTACAATTTTTTCGATGGGCGGGAGGCGACGTGGGTCAGGACGACGTGCAATAGGAGTTTGGAGAGATTGTTTGATGGTTGATTGTTGTTATTAATTACTTATTATAATCAAATAAAACTAAGAAAAAATTTCACTTTGATAGCTGATTCTATACAAGACCGACCACTGTGCTCTGTAAGAATCGAAGAAAATACCGCTTTGTCCAGCTCTGTGTAGTAAAAATAACTGCTGGTTCACTCGCTCAGAAATCTCAGATTGAGTCCTACCACAGCCTGATAAACTACTTTACATGGTTAAGAAGTACGTACGCTTTGTATAGATATACTCTTTTCTCTGTTTATGCATTATCTGAGAGCAGAAGCAGACCCATCCACCCCACACCTACAAAGTTTGTATCTGAAAGTCACCAAATTAAACATATGTTTATTTATTTTTTGTATGAAACTTCTCGTTACTTCTGATGTCCGTATGGGGACGAAAAGAAATTAATTGTTTTAGAAATTTTTTTTTGGCTAATCGTTTGTGAGTGTGAGAATCTGCATTAAAGATCGTTTGTTCTAATTTTAATATTATTTCGTAACTAATTTAAATACATTTAAGAAAAATATAGGGGAGAATGGGGGGTTCTGATCCGCTGGGGGTTGTGAGCCACTCGAATATTGGCCACAAAAAAAATATATTTAAACTTTTTGTTTATGTCATGTGTCTCCCTTCTTATTACCTAATTTTTGACAAGCAACCTATCAGTCTACACCTTCTTTAAGTTCGTAAACCAGAACTCAATTTTTTTTCAAAAAAGAAAGTTTTTTTTTCATTTTTGACTTGTGAATATTATACAAAATTTTTTTTCGTAATGACAAGTGTAAGTATGATGGAAATATCTTTGGTCAATTGCCTTTTTGATAGAAATCTGTTTTTTTGTAACAATTTCTTTTTAATTATGTGACGTCACCAAAAAAAAAGTGAGATATTGGGGGTTGTGAGCCACTTTGAAAAAAAGTCGGTTTTGACTTTCAAAGAGAATATTGCAATGACGCGCAATAAAACAGAGGAAAAACTCTCCAAAGAAGTAAAAAAACTTTAAAAAAGGCAAACAAAAGAACAGTCACCACCAAAAAGTGCTCGTATATAAAAGAAAACGAGAAAGGCAAAGCTAACTTCGTCTGTACCGAAGTTTTGATACACTTGAAATAGCTAGTCTCAACGGTTAGCGACTTCGACCAAACTTCGCAGATCAGATTAAAAACATTACATATTACCCCTGACCGTGTTTGAGAGCAGTTATATTGAGAGCAAAACAGTTTTTCTCACTAAAATCCATTTTCCGACCGAACATTTGTATGGCAGCTACAAGAAGTAGTTATCCGATCCGGTCGGTTCCGACATATTAGCAGCGTGCAGTAAAAAGAAGACTCTGTGCAAAGTTTCAGCTCGATAGCTCCAAAACTGAGGGACTAGTTCGCGTAGAAACAGACAGACGGACAGACGGACAGACGGACGGACAAAGCTTAATCGACTCAGCTCGTCATGCTGATCAAGAATATATATACTTTATGTGGTCGGAGATGATTCCTTCTATGCGTTGCAAACTTCTGGGCAAAATTATAATACACTTTTCAAGTGTATAACAAGCCTGATGCCGTCAATCAATTTTCACTCTTCATGGATATTTCTTAATTCAGAATATGAGAAAAAGTGTTAATTTTTTCATGTAATAAAGAATAATGGCTTAAAAACACGAATTTTGAACTTTTAGATGGGTGGCTCACAACCCCCCACAAATTTTCGAAATGTCAAAAGAACACTTTTTTTCGGTATGAAATCAAAAAAAACCCAAAATTTTATTTTTTAAAACTAGTGATGAGGAAAGTTTTGTGCATCTTTTACCTAAAATACAAAAAATACAAGATTTTTGGCGAAGTTGTGTTCGAAAAACAAAACTATGATCACAACCCCCACTCTCCCCTACTTAAAATGTCAAGTAAAAAACGGTATAAATTCTATCCCAATCGACCTAGAACTCTGATAGTCTTTTTTTTTCTAAATGTAAGATAACTATTTTTGGTGGGCAAAACCAATTGAGAACTTTAAGAGCGTTTTTGACTAGATCAGATTTGAAATATGTGAGCAACACTTTCATTGTTTTGAGATGATTTTTATTCATTTTATTTTTATTTGATTTTTACAAATTTTGATCAAGTGTATGACACGTTGATATTTTTTAAAAACCGTAAGGCCACACCCCGTAAATTTGACTAAATAAAACATTTTTCGGGTTATTCAATTTTGTTTGGTCATTGCGAAAATCTATTTTTTTCTACTGTGCGTTTTTCTACCTGGGTAACATTGGCTAGGTACTTTCTAGCACTGCACACTCACGCAGCTTTAAGTTCTCTAACAAAAACAACAACAAGGAACAAAAAATGGCCCGCTCAGGTGTAATTTTTGCATTTAGCTCTTCTATCTGCTGGCAGGCCTGCCGGGTTGGCATCTTAAATTTTTATTGCAAGGAAAGCGGAATCTTTAGTAATTGCTCTCAGGGCGCACATAAAAAAATGTGTAGCCAAGTAAGCAGAAGAAGTTGTTTCGGAAGACGTCCGGCACGCAAAATACCCCCAGCACAAAAACTATTACAAGCTTGTCTAATGCTTCCTCACACAAATACTTAGGCAAACAGCAGGTGTGTGTGTGTGCGAGTGTTGGAAGAGGCCCTTGAGAGTTGGTTGCGCACTTGGCTGCTGCCAGAGGCAAGAATGGTAATCTGTGCTGTTTCTGTTCTCCAACTGCTGATTGCCAGGCTGTGTGTGTGTGTGTACTGCACTGCAGGTGTTAACTGCGTCTACAATTCTGGCTCAGACCCAAGTTGGGTAAGGGGGAAACAAGTTTGGGCCTAATTGCCCGTGTCTTTGAGCGCTATTCAATAACGGCCAGTTCATAATTCAGGCGCCAACTGTTGGCAACAATTGCAAATTGACAAGCTTATTAATCGCTTAATCGGCTTGCGAAACTTTATTGTAAATCTGGCGAATTAAAACGCGCTTTGTTTTCTTTGGGGGGCGGGGGGTTGGGAAAAGTTTGGAAACTTTTTGATAATTGCGCTTGAATGGCCTCGTCTGAAAGGGTTGTTGGCCGCTCACCGACTGCAAAAACAACTCTAACTTTTTTGCCTCTGTGTTGCTTGGCAACTGTGCGTATGATTAATATGTATACAGAAATTGTTTTGTTTGGGCTTAGCTTTAATGAGGGGACGACGACACTCGACAAAAACACTTAATGACTTGAACTTATCATTCCGTTCCGTGCTGTCCCTGGCACTGGCTTATCGGACTCCTCGGCCCTAGGGGTGGAGAGAGCCTTGGACTAAGCTCTGGCATTGTGGCACTTCTTTATCGACCTAATCACAGCGTTCGTTTTTGCATTCCGCAATCACATAAATAGGAATAAGAAACACCATTAAGTGGACACACAATCGCACTCGCCCTCGCCCAGGACTCCCATTCCAATCAGCAGCTGCATATTGCAGTAATACAAAACCCACAACACAATCTGGCAAGAATATAATTTCCTAAGTTCTTTTGGCTTGGTTTTGTCTCCGTGGCCGGATGAGCTGTTTGCTGTTTTGCTTTTGTTTTAGTTTCTTAGCGTGAGCTGGAAAACCACCGTGGACACAGCGTCCACTTGACATTCAGCCAAAAACCAAGGGCGAGAGATTATTTAGACAGATTATGACACGTGGCCAATATTATTTATACTTCTTTCTCGCTCTTTTTCAATTTGTTTACTTGTTGTTCAGATTCAGCTCTGTTCGCTAAGTTATGCAAATCCCTTCCCCCGCTGGCCAGCTTTATGGCAGCCAATTGCAGCTTACGATATTCAATCAAAATTCACTTAAAACTCAGTTAGACTGTTGCAATTGTTTGAATACTCTGTGGCCCAAGGTGTATCATTACATTGCTCAGCAGGATAGAAAATGTAATTTGTTAATGTTGAAAATATTTTGAACAACTTTGGAATATCGCAAATATAAATTTTCATCTAAGAGGAAATTGAAGCTGGCTGCAACATTTGCTGGAGTTCATGCATTAGCTATCTTGTGCTGCTTTGCATAATTTAATGCAAGTCTAAGTTTTTAAATTTATGACTCAAACATAACTTTAATAGCCCCACAATCTGGTTTATGGGTGCACTCGAATAGAGTTCGAAGTAGATACTAAACAATTTTATTGCGAGATTTATGTATGTACCACAGTTTTTGTGTGCATGCAAGAGCAATGACAACCCGGCAAAAACCCAAGGTTCTATTACCAGTTTAGTTGAGATAATGGTCAAACAGTCTCGATTCTCGAAGCCAAAAATCTAGAGTTCTATGAATTTACAAAGCGGTCCTTGATGTGAACTTAAATCTTTATGGAAGGAACACTCGGAAAAAGAAAAATCCTGCTTGATATCAAACAGCTTTGATATCAAAAGTACGGTAAGACGGAATATTCTTG
>JAEIFU010002021.1:0-52622 GCA_018904235.1 Lordiphosa stackelbergi
AAGTTATGTATTCGAAGTTCCACTGTACCCCTCAGCCGCGACAATGTGCACAAGTCGTAAGCAAATATGTTGATCAAAACAAACCAAACGCAACTAAACGTTATCTTGCACACGACACTAAAATTTGATTTGTATGTGCAGTTAGTTTTCACTTGGAAACAAGAATAGATTTTTCGTTTTGCTTAAAGCCGAGCTTTCGTTAGAGATAAGATAAAACAATGTAAATTAGTTCCTAATCGACACTCTTGGAAGAAACATTCAATAAAGAAAAACTCCAAAATCTAATTGGCGCAGTCGGTAGGATCCTTATCAAAATTGATGCTGATTATCCTTGGGTGCTTAGAAAGCTGAAATTATCCTTCTTAAAGGACATTCAGTGGCCCTCAAGCCTGAACGAAAATCAGGAAAGATATTCTAAGTCGTTGGAATAAGTGATCCGCAAAAAGTACCTTGTGAATTTTTTAAAGCGAAATCGCTGCATACGAGACGTTTAAAAGCTAAGCCACGGTACGACAAATAAAATTCGCAAATACAACAAAAGTCGCCCCGCTTCGAATCGAGTAAAAGTTGGAACTGCGAATTACAACAACAGGATGGCTGAAGAAGTCCTGTCGGATCAAGCATTATCGCAATGCTTAACACAAATTCGACAAATTCCTCCTTTTGATGGAGATACCCTCTACCTGGCCCTGTTTATCAAGAGGGTGGAGCTTCAAATCGGTTTGTACAAAACAACCCATCCGATCCAGATCAACATGATTTACGGAACAATAGAGAACCTCATAGTTGGACCAGCTCAGCAGTTGCTCATGAGATCTACACCACAGAGCTGGATGGAGTTGAAAGTCCTGCTGATCGGAGAATACAACACTCAAACACCAATTCATCAGTTATTATTGGATGTACATAAGACTAAATATTCTGGCAATCTTCGTAAGTTTATCGATGTCTTAGATGAAAAATCAAGCATTATTTGCAATAAGTTAAGCTTAGATGGAAATGAAATCAATCAAATCATTTATAAAGAAGCATTGAACACAGCCATTAATGAAGTCATTCACAAAGAATTGCCAGACAGAATTTTTATGTCAGTTTGTAGGTTTGATGTAAGTAATCCAACTAAATTGAGACGAGTCGCTCAAGAATTAGGATTGTATGAAAATAATTATCCGAGAACAAATCAAAATCAAAATTTTCAAAAGAAACAGCACCCCGATACCACAACTAACATTCAATATTACACTCAACCTTCATTCAGACCACATCATAACTTTAATAACCACCAAGAAATGACCCATTCTTTTCAAAACCAAAATGAAATCGTAAATAATCAAAACCAAAATCAAAATCAAGTTCAACAATCTAGCCAACAATCTCACCGTCAACATTATAGCCAATCTCAAAGTAGGCAACACAGAAATCAGAGATATGACAATAATAGATTTCAGTCAAATTATAATCATCAGCAGAATAGCTCTCAGCAGCAGCAGCAAAATTACTCTACGAATTATAGACCTGATGCGGAAGGGCCACAAAAAAGACAACGTGAATCAGACTCAGGACAACAACGACTTGGGGACGCAATGGACACTTCTGAAAATTTTCCAACACAAGCCTCGGAAAACCAACAGTAACAAACTCCACAATTCAATTACGAATTGGTAGCCAAGATTTTTGTTGCCTTATAGATACGGGTTCGAGCATTAGTTTGATAAGACCAGATATTTTGGAAAATCGGCCAACACATAAAACAAGTCCTAGAACGATTAAGACAATGCTAGGAGAAACCACTTTAAGCCACGTGAGATTGATAGAAGCGAACCCCATAACAGGTGAATCAGGGGAAATACCATTATTTATGTATAATTTTTCTAACAATTATGACATTTTGTTAGGAAGAGATTTGCTGAAGCTCGCCGAAGCTTTCATAGATTTCGTTGAGGAATATGTACAGTTAAATGGCCAAAAACATTTTTTCACGTCTAAAGGTGTAGTATGTAAGGAAGAAAGAAATAAACAGGAAGTAGAATCAAAGTATATTGTGTTATCCACTGAGGATGTTGAAAATTTAAAAAAGGAATCGAAAGATAAAGAATTTGACTATGTTATTGCAGAAGAAATGAATTTTGACGATAGCATCAGAGATGATCATTTAAACGAGGAAGAAAAAAAGGCACTGAGAAAAGTATTAAAAAAATTTAAGGATATACAATTTCGGGAGGGTGACAAATTGACTTTTACGCACATTATCAAACATAAAATTATTACTAAAGATGAAGATCCTGTCTATCAGAAACCTTATAGATACCCATATGTCCATAGGGAAGAAGTCAACAAACAAATAGAGGAAATGATAGACCAGGGAATTATTCGGAAATCATCTTCTCCATATTGTAGCCCAATATGGATTGTTCCTAAGAAAGAAGACATTTCAGGCCAAAAACAATTCCGAGTAGTTCAAGACTATCGACATCTTAACAGTAAAACCATTGACGACAAATTTCCAATTCCCAATATTGATGAAATATTGGACAAATTGGGAAAATGCCAGTATTTCACCACACTTGACCTAGCAAAGGGATTTCTTCAAATAGAGATGGATGACGATTCGATTCAGAAAACCGCATTTTCCACACAAAATGGGCATTACGAGTATACCCGTATGCCATTTGGGTTAAAAAACGCGCCAGCAACTTTTCAGCGTTGCATGAATGAAATTCTTAAAGACTTGATAGGCACTCATTGTTTAGTATATCTTGACGATATAGTTATATTTTCTACATCCCTTCAAGAGCATATACTATCACTGACAAAAGTTTTTGAAAAACTAAGACAAGCCAATTTAAAACTACAGATGAATAAGTGCGAATATTTAAAAAGGGAAACTGAATTTTTGGGCCACATAATCTCACCCACTGGTATCAAGCCCAACCCATGTAAAATAAAAGCAATTACAGAGTTCCCAATTCCGAAGACCGAGAAACAGATTAAATCATTCTTGGGATTATGCGGGTTTTATCGGAAGTTTATAAAAGATTTCGCTAAAATTGCCAAGCCAATGACGAATTATTTAAAAAAGGGACAAACTATCGACATTGACAACAACGAATTTAAAAACTCTTTCGAAAAATTAAAATTGTTAATAACAAGCGACCCCATACTCATTTATCCTGATTATAGCAAAACATTTATTTTGACAACAGATGCAAGCAACTTTGCATTAGGCGCTGTCTTATCTCAGGATAAAAATCCAATATGCTTTGCCAGCCGGACGCTTAACGACCACGAGTGTAATTATTCCGTTATAGAGAAGGAGCTATTGGCAATAGTGTGGGCGACCAAATATTTCAGGCCTTACCTTTACGGCAGGAAATTTAAAGTAAATTCTGATCACAGACCTTTGGCTTGGCTTCACAATTTAAAAGAGCCGAACATGAAGTTGCAAAGGTGGAAAATCAGACTTAATGAGTATGACTTCGAGATACATTACATCAAAGGAAAGGAGAATTACGTTGCGGACGCTCTTTCGAGGGTTAAAATAAAAGACGATTACGATCACGAAGATCTTAAAAGTAATGAAATTTTCCACACCAATTATATGAACGACAGTGATACAGACTCATTAGTGACGATTATAAGTGTACCAGAAGACCAGAATTCCTTGGTACCAACAATCCATAGTGCTCAAGACGATAACTTATCAGCAATTCCAATAACAGAACGACCGCTTAACATTTATAAAAGACAAATAATTTTCATAAAAGACCAAGAAGAAAAAATCGAAACAGAAAAATTGTTTAATCGAACCATAATAAAAATATTCTACACGAATATGACAAACGAGAAGGCGAAAGAAATAATTTTAGAATTGATTTGTGGACGAACTAACACCATACTATTTGATCAAACGGAAGACTTCTTGCTTTTCCAAAGAGAATACATGAATCTTATACGGCCTAATACTGGAACCCGAGTTTGTAAAGCATCTAAAAATCTTATAAACGTAAAAACCTATGCAGATTTCAAGGAACTCATTATTAAATTACACGAAGAAAAAATACATCAGGGAATTCAAAAAGTAATAATAGATTTCAGGCGGAAGTATTTTTATCCAGATTACATTAAATTAATACAAAATATTGTTAATGAATGTGGAACTTGTAATTTAAGTAAACACGAAAACAGACGAACAGATTTACCATACGAGACAACTCCTAAACCAATGAATATAAGAGATAAATACGTTATCGACTATTTCTTCACAAATAAGAGAACATTTCTGACATGTATTGATTTGAAATCCAAATTCTTATCGGCTATAGAAACCACGACAACCGATTGGATTGAAACAAAAAAGGCTCTATTAAAAGTGTTTAATTATATAGGTAAACCAAAAGTTTTGAAAATGGATCAAGACCCAGGTATGACAAGTAGGGCCCTATGTTCATGGTTAGAAAGCGAAAACATACATGTTGAAATTACAAGTAGTAAAAATGGAATAGCAGACATAGAACGTTGTCATAGAACAATCAATGAAAAAATGCGAATAATTAAAACAGAAAAGAAACTCGAAATTATTGCCATGGATATGGAAGAGATACTTTACAATTATAACCACAAGACGGTTCACAGCACCACAGGTAAAACCCCAGCCTCAATATTTTTATATGGAGAGGAACCTAGGGAAGACATGCAAATGAGTAAGGAAAATAAAATAAAACAATTAAATAAAGAAAGAAAGGAACATGAGATTGATACAGCTTTTGCTAAAGTAGATATGAAACTGCAAAGAAAGTTAAAAATTGATAATCCATTTAGAAAGACTGGGCAATTGACCAAACTTGACGATACTCATTACGAAGAATTTATCAATCATAGAAATATAAGGAGACACAGGTCCAAGTTTAAACGTAAGAAATTAGTTCGAAAGTCAATATATTCAAATAATCAACCCGCAGAAGACGGTTTGGAGAGTGTTGGTAATAATAATGCCCTTGAACAAAGAATTGAAAATAACCGCTAAAAATATAAATATTAAAGTATAATAAATAAATTTAAATAAACACTAATAAAGAATCCCAATCACTTATTAAACATATTCCACTTATTCTCTATTTGAAAAAACAACAAGAAATAAATATTTATAAATATTATATTGAATATATATCATACTGTACTTAAATTCTCTAGAATATGGAATGAAAAAAAAAAAAGGAAAAGAAAACTAGTTTTTATATATTTTAGTAAAATAAAATAATGCGGAAATTTACTATTATATTGTTCACATATATTGTTATTAATGGATAAAAAAAAGACATGTAAAAAGAATCATAGATCATTGTAAAAACAGCAAACTAAAACTAGTATTTAAGAAATCCTATAAAAACTGTAAGAACAAAAGTGGGATTTTTATAGTTAACGAGGACGTTAACATTCTTAATGAGGGGAGGAGTTATGTATTCGAAGTTCCACTGTACCCCTCAGCCGCGACAATGTGCACAAGTCGTAAGCAAATATGTTGATCAAAACAAACCAAACGCAACTAAACGTTATCTTGCACACGACACTAAAATTTGATTTGTATGTGCAGTTAGTTTTCACTTGGAAACAAGAATAGATTTTTCGTTTTGCTTAAAGCCGAGCTTTCGTTAGAGATAAGATAAAACAATGTAATTTAGTTCCTAATCGACACTCTTGGAAGAAACATTTCAATAAAGAAAAACTCCAAAATCTAATTCATCGATCATTTGCGCCGCTGGGTTGTTTCTGATTTGATCTATCTATGAACTTCTACTCATCAGCTCACAAAATTATTGATACATTAAATTATGGCTCATGACAAGAGCCCCGTTTGCTATTTGACCTGTTTGAAATATCCAGCCTGTAGATCAGCTTAACAAAGCAACTAGATCAACCATGCTCAACTCAAGTAGCCTTTCAGAGTTCGTACACTCAGAAAAAAACCAAGAACTTTGAACTTGAATCAAGTACGAACGGTGTCAATAGTACGGTAAGTACGAAAATACTTGATTCAAGTACAAAATCCTTCTTTCAAGTACCATTTTTTCAATTGTTTGAAAACTGTTTCGGAATATTTCAAGTACATTTCGAACTATTATTATATCTTTTTGGTCATATTATTAATTTGTTATGGTCTTCAGTACAGCCCGAATTACTATGAAAATTAGTGCAAAAAGGTCTTTCATCGAAGTTCAATAATTCAAAAAGTCAACCACAAACCATGTTTGAAGCAAAATAATACTTCAAAAAATAACTACAAAATGCTCTTTGCCCTGTTTTCATAAAGGTCTTTATATAATATCAAAATTCAAAGGAAATGAATTAACCAAAGACTAAGATGTTTATACTGTAGGTCGACAATTTACCCACACACCATTACCAAAGTTAGAAAACAATTCGCAGTTTTCGTAGCACACTTTTTGGAGGTTGCATAGTAAGTCTATTCTGTACTTAATACAAGAAAATTTGTTACGTTTGTTCTCATTTGAATAATTTGCCAAAAGTTCTTTTCTATTCTAATATGTTTCGTACTTTATTTAAGTACATTCAAGACAAAACGGCATAAATTCTATCCCGATCGGTCTTAGAACTATCCCGGTCGTTTTTTCTGAGCGTAGTACAAACGAAGTTAGCTTAGCCTACGCAGTTAAGGGTTTTTTTGTATGCGATGCTAAAAATGTAAAATTGGCTACACAGCTCCTCCAACGGGGCCAATCCAAGCTTCTCTCAATCTCTTGGCGGGTGTGCTTTAAATTTTTCGCGCAGTTTAACGCCGAATCTGGAACTGCAAAGTTTGAGAATTTGCTTTTTCATGGTTAGATTACTTCACAGCTGGAGGTCCCCCGGTGAAGGTGACCGTATGTGTGAAAGCTATTTTTCTAAAGAAAGAAAAATCTTTTATTATTAGATGTTCAGAGGCGGGATGGAACCCAAGTTAGGTCTATAACATACTCATTAATAGATATATTTTGGGAGATTTTGTCAAAAAAACGCCACTTGCCGTTCTAAGCCTATGGTCTTAGCAATTGAACCATCAGGCTTTTTGCATGCAGAGAGCTTTTACAATAAACGGCAGCACCGTTTCGGTTTCGGTTTGCAGCCCTGGGCAATCAAATATCATCATTTGCTCTCTCTTTTTGTATGAAAGAGTGGTTAAGGGCAAGCTGCATCAGAACCAGGGTTGCAAACCGGAGATTCTGAAACACATAAAGATTAACTTAAACAAAGCTTGGATAATATATTCTAAAATATCAAAACCAGTGGCGGATCTAGGAATCTGAGAGGGGGGGGAGATTAGCTAATTTTAGTTCGGATCTCATTGTGCTTTTCAATTTATCTTTAATATTTTAAATTTTTGGGAACATTATAGTGCGTCACTGGATTTCGCTAAACTTACTCCCGCACACAAAATAGGGAAATATCAGACTAAATTTTAATGGAAGGGAAATAAATAAATAAAATTAAGTTGTACTCACTTGGGTTCAAGGGCATTAATAATTGACTTAATGCTTGAACTTTCAACTAACTTCCTAAATTTTAATGAAAATATTCAATTAAAATTCAATTGAATTGAAAAACAGTTGAGCCAAATTCAACCGGATTTAATGGTAATTGAAAAGTTCAACTTTCAATCAAGTAATTGTTTTTAGCCCGAAAAACTGCATTATTTAAAAAATTTTTTTTTACTTAAGCGATGATACTGATTAAAAAAACTAATTAGCATTCCCAGCACTGGTTGTAATATTACAAACCAGATTTTATAAATGTTTATATCTTTGAGAAGTCAATAACCTGAAGCTTCAAACAATGAAAATGGAAAAAATACTCATCTCTTTAGTAAGCTCAGTAACATAATCATTTTAAATAACATTCCATTTTTTTGCAAGCAATTTATTGCAGAGCACAGTTTCTCTTTGGAATTATTTATAAGCAGAATTTCAGTAATTTCTAGCTCATGTTTTTTTCGCTTTCCTTCTCTTTCGTTTTGTATTCCCTTTCTCTTTTTGCAGTTCAATTTCTGTACTGCCTGGTTTTATTTTTTATAGTCCTCACACTTCCTGCTCTGTCAAATGGCTGACAGCAATTATGTTTACTTACATTTTGAATTAACAGTCACATTCAATGCCCTGCCAAATGGGTTTACGCTGCATTTAATAATTGCGCATACGCAACGTTGCTCTTTAAAGCAACACCCAAATTTCAAACGGAAGACATTTCCTTGCCTAGGAGAACTTAAAAAGGGGTAAGGGGTGAGCAGCAATAAACAAGACGGAATAACAACACACACACGCACACAATACAGCCTTAAGAAACTGGCAGGCTTTAATAATATTTATTCTCGCATAAACATAGCCCTTGGTGTGCATTTTTTCTTAAGGCTGGGCTTAGAAGAATGCACTTTTGTGTATACTTACTATATGAGCATACGGTATGCGAGTAACCAGAGGGGGGTTTTAATTTGAACTAATTCATTATTTGAGTACCATGCTAATGGGCATTACAAATTTTGTGAAGAATCTATTTCTACATTGGCCCTACCCAGCCAAAGGCTGCGGCTTCACCTTCTTCAATAATTGCTAACATAGGTGCGTGACGTTATTTTTAGTTAGAATATTCTTCAATAAATTTTCCTACTAAAATAACAAAAAGTTCTAATTGAACAATTCAATTTCACTTCTATCATTCACAGCTTCACTTAATCTAAAATAAAAAAGATTGCTACGCAAGGTAGACGTATTTGAATGATGGGGAAAAAATCAACAATATTTCCAGAGTCTTTTTGAGTTATCAAAAGTTGTGTTAGCAGAACCGCACACCGCAAGTGTTGAGTGTTTGTTGTCAAGTGGTAAAGTTTATAATGACACCTCGTTGGACTCGCTTGGGCAGTCAAACTTTAAATGGTATTATGATATTTAGATGTAATTACAATCACGATTATGATATCGTTTCTAAGAATATCCATTGGTTACATCAAGGTACATAGCGAAAAATGGTATTCTTCTTAGACAAATGTTTATTCATCTAATTAGTTAGACTTAACTCGATACTTCATGAATGGAAGTTTCTTATATTTTAGTTAAAACTTATAATGTTTAACTTTAAAATAGGCGAAATGATGGTGAAAATTCTATATAAGAAATCAGAACTAATTACTTTTACTCGAGATTTGTCAAAGTAATAGTTTTATACTAATAACCGTAACCGTAACGAACCCAAAATAATATAAGGAAAATAAAAAAAAAATTTTATTTTGTTAGGGCCGTTTTCTCATGTTCCTGTTTTTGAAATCTCTAAAAGAAAAATCCGCCTAGATTTCGCAACTAGGTGGATTTTGTGCAATCGGTTAACTCATGTAGATGGATTATAATTTGGGCATTTGCTTTACGGTCACACCGGCACCCCGGAAAACGCACCAAAAGTAAGTTGACAGCCCTATTGACTCGCTAGTTTGTTTATATGTCCCTTGCGCGAATTTTAAAAAAAAGAAAGCGAAGCATTTCACAGAGGAGGAAAATTTATTGTCGCAAGGACTTGTACCTATGGTTGAGATTAAGAGAAAAAGATTATAGCTAAGTTCACACAGGCAAATTGAGACAAACTTTGATGAAAATTTTTGTAGATAGGACAAATTAGGGAACTTTTCAGACTAATTCTAACAATTATTGCATATGAAATCATAGTTTAAGATTTAAATACAGTAAAAATCAATAATCAAGGCAATTTGAATCACATTTTTAGCCAAATTAGTGGCCTCTGCGTACTTAGCATAAGCAATGACCTAGAGCAATTATAGAGCATTGTATCCTCAGCAATGACGGCAGGTGTCTTGTATACCAAAGGTACATACAATATTTTCAATTTTTGGCTTAATTATTGAGCAATTTAGATTTAACTGTTTTTTGCAGCAGTTTTTTTCTTATTTCAAAATATTTAATGTGACCATAAGCGCGCACTCATAAAAATACTTACTATGAATTGTCATGTACATTGTTTTCAAATCAATGAGATGAAGTACACTGCTACGAAATCCATCTAGTGGTTAGCCTGGAACGTGAGCAAACGAAACGCAACAAATCCACCTAGATTTGCAAAACAGCAACATAGAAAAACGGTTTTTATAAATTTTTCCCGGTTTTATATTAAGTTTTATTGGTAGAAATTGTATGCAAATTATGTTGCTGTCTTCCATGTTCTATGCAAATAAGTCTACAGCAAAGTGGAAAGCAAAAATTCAAAGGTAAATTGAGGTTACTCTTACCCTTAAATAAAGTACTTGACCAGACATTTGGCGTCACATTGCCAAAAATGGTAATGAATCAAAGGCAAATGGTCAAAAGTTTTCTTTGGGCCAACTACAAAGGTAAAACAGGAAACTCACACTCCACACACACACACAAAGCGGGATGAAAGGAAGTGGAGGCACGTGTGGGGCGTGTTGATAACGCGCCAAAGTCATGCATAATTAATCATTTGTTAATTATAGACTTTGACCAAGTACGCACTCACCTGTCGTCATTTATACGCACACATTTGACACCTAGCCAAGTAATTGCCATTTGTTCACTTTGAAGTTTGTTTAGTTTTTGTCCAGGCTCATTACAGGCAGGATGGGGATCGGGGCTTGTGTGTGCCCACGTCAAGGCATTTATATAAATGAACTCGCTTGCTGTGCTATTGCTGCAGCTGCCAACGCACAACACACACACACAAACACTCTCATCAGAGTGGCTGCTGACTACCAGCTAGCATCGTGTGCGTTGGCCATAGTTCACATGCATGCGTCTCCGCTCCTCTGCCCGCCACTCCAGGATATGCCTGGGCAACTGTGTGAGTGCTTGTATGCATGCTGACTGTACCATGTTTGCTGCGGAACAGGAAATGAGCACCTGCTGCTTATTTATATTTCCGCTCACTTGAATGTAAAATTACATAATATTTTTTTTTCGTGCTTGCCACTTGTACTTGTCTGGCAATTTTTGTGTGAAAATATTTCTAGTGGAACATTTGAAGACAGCTGGGCACAAAATTATGTTCATCCTTAAAGATGCACAGAGAGCATTTGCTTTAATTGCAAGAGTTGTTTATAAATACAAATTAATTATTGTCATATCAGTTACAAATCAAATTTTGATTTTAAAGATGTGACTGAGTATGAATTAAAACATCAGAAAAGGCAAACTTGCTTAAGCTGCAAAACAGTAAATCTGACGATGGTGTAGTAGTCAATCAAATATCTCTAAATTACACAAGGCAATAAAATTGAACCATTATTGGTCTCCATGAATGATTGATGTAAAGAAGTTGGATCCATCCAATTCCAAATCTACTATCAGTTTTGCTTCATCACCCTCAGTTTCTAAAATATAGCTGGAAATGTGAATTTGGCTTATCTGGCGACATTTTTAATAATATGGCTCATATACACTCAACATTCTACCCAATTAAATCGATACTCCATACGTCAACGCTTCGTACAAAATAAATGCACTATCTTAGGATCATTCTGGAAACATAAAATCTCCATTTTTTTTTACAAAAATTTTTCTTTTAAAATTAATTATCATGTCAATGGGTCTTAGTATCTCCGGTTGTATTGGACATCGAGATGGAGGAACTCCTGGACAGCACAATCAATTCATTATAGAACTGGAAATGAATGACAATCTACATTACTTAGACTCTACAATAAACAGACATTGCAACCAACTAAAAATATTGTGGTAGAAAAAGCCGACGATTTAAGAAATTAAACAAATTTTGATAGACAATGACTTCCCAAGGAATAAGTTCAAATCTCCGGTTGATAAGAACGGTAAAACAAAGGAGCAATGTGATATACAAGATTCCATGTAATGGAAGTGCATACAACAGCTGCAACAAATGGTACATTGGTACAACAAAATCGAAACTTTGAACTAGGATATCTCAACACAAATCAGACTACAAACTCAGACATCAAACAACTATACAAAAAACGGCACTGGCGACACACTGTATGGAAAGCGGACACTCGCCCAACTTTGAAGCAACAACAATCCTACAGCAACAAAACCACTACTGCAAACGCTTCACTCCAGAGATGTTTTATATTATTGACACACACTGACAAGAGGCTTAACTACAAATCGGACACAGAAAGCTGTGCGCACCTATACAGACACTTACTGACCAAACAACAACACAGTATCCTACTCCACGCCGAACGAAACAGTCTTGTAAAACAATGTTGTAAAAAGGTTTTGTCTCAATGTTACATTGTAATTGAAAATTGTTTTAGTAGTGTCCCTGAAGATGGTTGCCGAGGAGCAACCGAAATATATTGGAAAAACAACATACACATCTGTGTGTTTTACTTGACTTCGAGCCAGCAATACTTAAGTTCTACATCCAAATAATTTGACAAATTTTTCGAAAGTTTTGATGAAAACTTCCTAATAGCCATGAATACAGATTTCTCAGTACTTCAAACGTAAACTATGGTTCCATTCAGCGGCGTACGCAGGGAGGAGGGGAGTGGGGTTTTGGGGGTTTCCCTACACATTCTGCAAAGTTTTTCAATATTTATTGTTTGAGCGGTTTGTGAATACTCAATTAATTATACGGGGGTGTCACAGAAATCTCTAGAGATTTTGGCCTCGGTTGGTTTGCAAAACGCTCGAAAAATCCTTCGGTCTCCCAGAACTTCAAGAGATTTCAAATTCTTATTTGAAAATCAAGTTAGAAAGTTTGTGTAAATGCAAAATGATCCATCTCTATCCAATCTAAAAACAGAGTTGCCCTTTCTCGCAAAAAAATTTCCCGTTTTCTAGTTATGAGTTAACTTGATGTTTAAATGAAATTTTTTGATTGTGTTATATGTTTTATGATGCATTTTTAAATTATAATTCATAGGGCATAGCCGGATTTGTAGGGGAATCGGACCCTGATGCTTTTAATTTTTTGAGTATGCAGTTTTAAAGTACATCAACCGAAAGAAATTTAGAGATTTCTTTTAAACTTCTGGAACCAACCCAAAATTTTTAACAATTCGGCTATTCCTTAATGTCAGATTCTCAAAAAAAAGTGTTTGCGCCAATCATAAAATGTAACCCGACAACCCTAAGCGCTCGTTGGTAAACAGAGGGCGCCAGTGGGCGCGTAAAGGAAGCCAGCTGAGGTTGAGTAGCGAGTTGGATTGTCCACATTTGGTTGGTTTTGAAACGGAAATTTTAATATTAAAACAAATAAAATATTTAATTCATTGTATGCAACCTATCTAGAAAAAGAATTTTGCAAACATTTCCAAAATAAAATTTGGTTATCAAAATTGTTTCGACGAGAGATTTGAAACCAACCAAAATAGATTTCTGCGACACCGCTGATAACCTCGTTTTTACGTGCGATTTGAAAAAAACTTTGCCTGCAGCGCTGTTTTCTTTTTCCAATTTCTACTCCAATCTGGTGATTAAAACCGAAATGAAATGAGGTTTCCGTCAAAGGTACTTAATTGGCCTAAATACTTTTTACCTGTACAGGACTCTGATAAAGCAACATATGCCCGCATCGAAGGTGTTAGACACCGCAATCAATTCGTTGAAAATGTATACAGTCTGTGTTATCGGAAACCGCTTTGGACATGTGGATTTGTATAATTAATCCGAAATATTGATCTTTTTTGTGGTCATATTGTGGCAATATGCCCTTCTTGATGGTCTTTCCACCACGAAAACACTTTCTCATCGAAAATAATTTTTTAAATTGCATTGCTTTCGCATCAAAAGAGAATGTTTGTTCTGGAAAAATTTTGTATTCTTAGAGATAAGGGTCATTTGAGGTCAATACTTACCCCGCCTACAGGCGGTCTTGGGAAACAGAGCCAAAAAATTACCAATGCACAAAAATTTGATATTTTAGTTTTTTTTATTTATTAATATACAAAAATAGAATATTAACGCGGAAATGTTTTAAAAAGGGGGTAATATGCTTCTTTATTCTTGAAAAACCTCTTAAACTCATCAACATAGTCCCGATATAAAGTGAAGTGAATTTTAATATAAGAAAATTATGAAGTACAGTTTACTTATGATGGAAATTAAAGAAGCAATCTTTTTGCTGGGAGAAACAAAGATTAATTTTGCATTTCAGGCACATAACTTGCGTTTCAGAAGCGCATCCCGGATTTTTACAACACTTTTTCCCTCTATTCGGTCTGAGCGAATTGTTCCCAAAGAATAAATTCCACGTGATCGGAGGAACACAAGCAGTGGCAGTGAAGTATAAAAGTTGTCGAAAATTATGATACGGTTTTTGAATTCTGGAACAATGCGGGACAATCGAACTACCACGTTTGACGACGCTCCAAGATCTGGTGCACCAGGTTGAACCAAATTGTCGCAGAAACCGGACGAATCGCATAAGACGAATAGTTTTAGTCCCCATTTATGGGGCTTATCTGGCATGTACTGCCGAAGAAAAGATTTCATTTTGTTGTGTTTGTAAAATGTTTAACAATTGGACGGACTTTGTATAAAGGATCGAAGTCCAGAGAGTTTTTAGCAGGCAGTTTGCTATTGTCATTAAAATGTATATTACTCCGAATTTGTTCAAAACGATTTCTTATATTGTGTCTTGGATGATTTGAAATGCATATTTGCTCTAATATGAACGGATACTTGGATAGTGAAATACTGACATAAAAATTAGAATGCCAATAAATTTACGCAACTCCAAGTTCCTTATAGTAAATGAAGTCGCAATGTTTTTTTTAGGCAGTATAAATGTGGGTCTGCTCAACGATGTGCGTTATGATTTCGTCATCTAGAAAATATTCAAAGCATTTATATGGTGTGTCGAGACATTGAAATTCTTCCAGATCGGGATCACAAAATGAGATTTATCTAGCACCAGATTTTTTGACGCCATAATGTCTTTTTGAAGGCCTCGGATTTCGGATTTATATCCAGAACGCATCCTACAAATGCGCCAGCATCATTTATGGTGTTTTTTGTTGGCTCATGGTCAGATGCATGACGTCCACTGGAACGACTTTCAAATTCGCCTTTATTCTTTGTTGTGTTTTTTGGGTAAATGTTAGCCAGGGGACAGAGTTTGGTTGTCGGAGATGTAATTGAAGTGATCGAGGTTGTTTTAAAAAAATTTATTGAATTTACCGACAAAATTTTTTTCTGTGTAGTTTAAAATTGCTTTAAGTGCTTTGTTTCATGCTTGCTCAGTTGCTCATTGTTGTTCACTCATTCACAACTAAAAGTGTTGAAAAAATGCCCCATACTTTATAACCTAACTAAAGGTATGCTGTGCTCATAAATAGTTAACTTTCCACCAACAAGAGTTGGGAAAAAAATGGATTTAGTATGGTTTTTGTGTATAGAGTGGCTAGCCATAGCCATAAAGCATATTAGTCTAAATATTAGTTAGCAATTTGTTTAAAAATGTTTGCATGCCGCTTAACATGAAAGTATTCCATTCAAAAGGTGCAAAAATTTGCAAATGCGCTTTGGTTGCTATGTTAAAGCCACAGAGCTGGCAATTTTCCATGCTCTGATGCGAGATGTTGATGTTGATGTGGATGTTGCTTTTATATTTATACTGTAGTTGTAGTGGTCGTTGTTGTTGGCCGCGGAATTCGCCAAATGTTTTGTTGGTGTTTTCTGCGCATAAATTGTTGCCGCTTTTGAGTTTAAGCCAACAGTTTGTTTTGCTGGTCAGCTAGCAATTTGCCCAACGCGTAGGGCCCCTATATGCAATTATGCGCCAGTTAATTGCAGTTGTTGTTGCTGATGTTGTTATGTAAGTTGTTGGTCAGCAGCATAATCAAATATGCCACTATTTTCACTAAAAGTTTAATTAGAAATCTCACAACTTGCCTAACGTGGCGTGGCGTATGCGTAGTTCTGCATTTTGAAGTCGACGTCGCCAGAACTTCATTTAAGGCAAAACTAATTTCAACTCATAATTAAGTCAAGATGCCTATGCTAGGCTGTTCTTGCTGCTGCCCCTAATCAAGCCCGCTTCTTCGTCTGCTTCCGCCTTACGGACTGCCTCATTAAAAATAACAGCGAGGTGCAGGCGGGCAAACAAACAAACCGCTCACCTGCCAGCTGTAGGAGAATTTTATATAATTTCTTGTACGTATTTTACGTTGCTAATCCTCCTCGGACGGCGTATGCATGGCAGCGCAGTCGAGGCGCTAACTTAATTTGCCTCGGGTGTAATTGCAGCTGACTGACGGGTTGTTAGTGAAACTTCTGTTGGTCTAATTGAAGGCATCATTATTTGCCTGGAAGTCAGAGTTCAATGTACCGGGCTCATGCCTTCACTTGCCATCTTGTTGCATCCGAGAACCGTTTTAGGCTTAACGTTTCATTTAATATTTAACCAAATATACTGGGTCGCATAAATCAATGCCAAACAACGTGTCCCCATATGAATACTCAAGTGTCTCGACTGTGCCGCTCGAGCAACAAATGGGACAAATTTCCATTTCAAGCCCATGCCGCATAAATGGCACATAATTTACGATATGAACAGCAGCAGGAGCAGCAGCAACAACAACGAGCGTTACCGCCAGCTAACCAAACATGCAGCTAACTATCCCAAAAAGCTGGTAACAATATTAGTTAGCATGAGCAGCAGCAACAATCACAACATCAGGGGAAGCGGAGAGTAAAGTTTACATTTGTGTTGGTGTCGGTGTGTCTGCTCGTTTGGGTGTATGTATGTATATATGGAGCACCCGACGCTGTCCGGCGTCAATGTGTGAAGTAATTAATTACAAAGCAACTGATGTATATCTGTGTGCGTGTGCTCTACTCCCTCTCTCTGTGTCTCTGTGTGTGTGTGTGTCGGGTGTTGGATTATGATGCATGATCGTATAGGTTGCTGCACGCACACACTGACGTTGGGTAACGCTATCTGGACTGTAACCAAAATTGAATTGATTTACACCTGAGGTGTTAAGATTTGATACCAAAATCCAGTTGTATTTCATAATTCCACAAATTTCTTAAGACACTTTCGGCTTCCGCGGGTTTTAGCGATTTTAGAGAATTCTTTTTATAAGTTGTAAGATATATAGCTTAATTCTTTTTAAAGTGTGATTTTTTAAGAGCTATAGGAAAGTTTTTTAAAAAAAAAACACATAAAATTCAGAAAAATTCATGAAATCTTTATTTGAATCGATTGTACGGTCCATATAATTTAATGTTTGAAGATTATTTCATGCAAATGTTGACCGTGACTGCGCCTCAAATGGTCCATCCGCTTAGTCAAATTTTGGCATACTCTTTCCAACATTTCGGCCGGTATCTCACGAATAAATGCTTCAATGTTGTCTTTCAATGCGTCAATTGAAGCGGGCTTGTCTGTATAGACATGAGCTTTAACATAGCCCCACAAAAAATAGTCTAAAGGCGTTAAATCGCACGATCTAGGCGGCCAATTGACCGGTCCCGAACGTGAAATAAAATGTTCACCGAACTCGCCTCTCAATAAGTCCATTGTTGCGCTTGCTGTGTGGCATGTGGCACCGTCTTGTTGAAACCACATGTCATGCAAGTCAAGCTCTTGCATTTTGGGCAAAAAAAAGTTGGATATCATTTCACGGTAGCGCTCACCATTCACAGTTACGTTACGATTCGCATCATCTTTGAAGAAGTACGGTCCAATGATGCCACCAGCCCATAAACCGCACCAAACTGTGACTTTTTCTGGATGCATTGGTAGCTCTTGCAATGCTTCTGCCTGCTATTCACTCCAAAATCGACAATTCTGCTTATTTACGTACCCATTGAGCCAAAAATGAGCTTCGTCGCTGAACACAATTTTGTGGATCTTCGGCCAACTTTCCAAGAGCCCATTCACCAAAAATTCTACGTTGCGGTAGGTCGTTCGGCCTCAATTCTTGCACCAGCTGTATTTTGAAAGGCTTCACACCTAAGTCCTTCCCCAAAATTTTCCACGTTGTTGAGTAACAGAGGCCGAAACGTGCGTGAGCTGTTTAAACTGTTTAAAGCCTTTAAAAAAGCCAAAAAGATTATAGCTAAAAAATCACCCTTTATAAACAAAACTTAGTTTCCTTCTGTTTTAGCAGTAGCATGAAAAAATCGAATGGTTAATATGAGATATGGGCATTAACCGCGGGTCGCGAACGTACGTTCGTATGCTTTTGATGTATGTATGTTGTGTAAAATGACAGAGAACAAAAATTATTCCCACTTTTTTTTTGCGATTTTATAGCATTTTGTTAGCTCTGTGTTTAGTGCAAAAGACGGGGCCCATCGAGTTTTGGATTTCATAATGATAGCAATAAACATCTAGTGAAATGCAGATGTCTGCGAAATGGAACGGAATATTCTAAAGTGATTAATTTATTATAAAAGAGGATTAATGTAGCTTCCTATCAGTATTTACACAGAAAAATATCTCCTTTGGTTTTATAATTGAATTAATTACACTAGTTTACAGCCAAAAAGACCCATGTCTACTAAAATTTTTTTTTGTGTAGTTTGGAATGGTGATCTCAAAAATCGATTTCAAAAATTTTTTCATGGCTCCGTTTTTGAAATATACATTTTTTCACTTTTTTCGGTAGGTGCTCTAACATTTTAAGTCATATCTGGCTTCATAATTGTCAGATAGAGTTAAGCAAGATATGAATCGAAAGGCAATTGAACTGCCAGTAATTGCGTAGAACATTGTTTTTGAATCGGCTTAGTAGTTTAAATTCAATAAACCAAAACATTTTAAAAAATTCAATTTTTTACTTAAAAATGCAAGAAATTTCATTTTTAAACGCCTTAAAAAAATATAAAAAAATCAAAAAAAATTTTTATTTTTCTTACTCAAGAATCGCACTCCTACGAACTCCTATGAATGACAGGAGCTGTGAGCAATTTAGTGCAAAAAAATGTCGTATTTTCATGATTATTAAAAAAAATTTCCGTTTGCTTCGACTTTCGTTCGGTTCTTGATTTAAATTTTTATTCTGGCTTTTCGCTAACTTCATAAAGTGCCCAAAAGACGAAGAAAAATACAAGTTTATTTGTTGGCGAACACAATATACCCAAATTTGAATGTTATTTCCTCTACTCAATTTGATCCATATACGGTACTTGTTACACGATTTTCCTCACCAATACCTTATTGTCTTCGTAAAAGTGCGTTTCGTAAGTAGAAAGAATAAAAATATTTTTTTGATTTTTTTATATTTTTTCTAGGCGTTTAAAAATAAAATTTCTTGCATTTTTGAGTAAAAATTGAATTTTTTGAAATGTTTTGGTTTATTGAATCCAAACTACTAAGCCGATTCAAAAACAATGTTCTACGCAATAATAATAATAATAATAATAATATGTTCCTTTATTAACATTATTTTTACAAAGAATTTCAGCATTATTTTGGAACAATACGACATTGATTTGAAATCGTCTGTCGGTAAAGAGAGATAACAGTTAAATTAAATTTAAGCAAATTCTGTAATTATTAGTTTTCTATATGATAAAGCGCTTGTGACGTAATTAACTAATTTTTCCCAGCCTTCATCGTCTTCCCCATTTAGTCTTTCAATAATTTCATTTTGCGTAAGTGAGGGTTTCCCAAAGAATCTTGAACGTATGTTTTTGAGGATTGGGCATCTGCCTATAAAATGTTCTAAGTCCTCGCATTCTTTCAGGTTGCATAAGGTACATTCATCTGGCACGTTTCGCAAATGTTTATTTAATATTATGAGATCACATCTTGCTTTAAAAATCCACATTATCTTGTCCCATTTATGCGATTGAATAAAGTAGCTCGGTCCTATGCCATGGTCTAAATATCTATAGAACCTATGCGCGCTACTCATAGCTCTGCTCCACATAGTTTGGTGTTCGTGACTTTCTATCCGCTTCTTGAGCACTTCTGTTTTGTTCTGCCACTCCATTCTTGTCAACGGTAAGTTCCAGTCCATGTTGAAATTGATACTTAAATCATTTAAACATTTAACCCATCCTATCCTTTTCCTTAGCAGTATTTTTGAGAATTGGTTTGGTAACCTGTTTGATTCGTATTCAAAAATAGTTCTTTGCATATATCGGAGGTGCAGATCGAGAGTGAAAATGTGAGCAGGAGTAATTCCGGTTTCTAGTTGAATGCAATAATTCGGAGTGCAGTCGGCGAGCCTGAACATTTTCTTGATGAAGAAATTTTGCAACCTGTCAACTTCTTCGAAGTTGTCCGATCCCCATATTTGCGCTCCATAGCTTTGAACCGATCTGCTGACGGCCTGGTACAGCTTCCATTTAGCTCCTAATCCAACATCTTTGTTCCGGAAGAAGTTTCCCCAAGTGGCGTTAATGCTAGCTTTGGCTGAGTTGGTTCTGTCTTGGATGTGCTTTTTAAAGGATAGTTTTGGCGTAAGAATAATTCCCAGGTACTTAAATTCGTTTACTACCTTTATAGCTTCACCCCTATATTTCCATTGCTCACATCTGGCTAAGGGGCCACCCCTTCTGAAAACCATGATGGCGGACTTGCTGAGGTTGACAATCATGTTCCATTTGTCACAGTACACTTCCAGGTTGTTGATCATTTGCTGCAGGATTTTTGGATCATCTGCCAGTAAAACTATGTCATCAGCATAGAGCAGCACCCTAAGGTTTATATGCTCGAGTTGCATGCCACCACTTAGTTCCTCGTGTAGATCGTTCAAATATAAGGCGAAAAGTAGAGGTGATAGCAGACATCCCTGTCTGACTCCTGCCTTGGTGGTGAACTCCTCAGACATTGCTTCTCCATTCCACACAATCGTTTTTGTATCCGTTAATACCGCTTGCAAAAAGTTTGTCATCTTTGTGGATACCCCCATCGTTTTTAGTTTATATGCTAATAAATTTCTTGGTACATTGTCAAATGCAGCTTTGAAATCTACGAAGAACGCATATGTTTTCCTCTTTTCCTCAAACTTTAGTTGCACAGCTGCTGTCAGATTGTAGATGTTATCCACTGTTGAATATTTCGCTCTAAAACCTGCCTGGAACTCGTTCATCTTATCCATTGCATCCACCCAATCTGTCAGCCGCTGATTCAGAACTCCCATCATTATCTTCGCACACGCGTTCATAAAAGATATGCCTCGATAGTTCTCCGGCAAACTTGCGTTTCCTTTTTTAAAAATTGGGAATAGGATGCTTGTTTGGAATTCCTCACGGCCAGTACCTTCATTATAGATTTTTGTAAAGCACCCAGCTAGTTCTCGTAGAAAATCTGTGCCGGCATGCCGAAAATGTTCGTAAACAATTCCATCTATTCCGGGCGCTTTTTTCGGTTTCGTTTTTCCAAGCATCGCCACTATTTCTGCTACTGTTATTGGGTTATCTAGATCTTGCACTACAACTAGAGGCGCCGCGTACAGTACATCAGAAGCAAATTGTACTGGATTCAGGAGGATTTCAAAATATGTGCTAAATTCAGATGGCTCAATGTCCCTTCCATTACAAGAAGATGTAGATTGGCCTCGCAGTTCCTTCACAAGATTCCACCAGTCTTTGGAGTCGCTAACATCGCTTATTTTTCGCTCAAGTTCCCCATAATATCTTGATTTGGCCACCGCACATATCTGTTTGTAATTTTTGTTTGCTTGAACATATGTTTCTCTATTTCGCTCCGAACGACTTTCGAGGTGTTCGCGTAGTGCTTGGAATGATGCCCTCCTGGCCTTGTTGCATTTCCAGTCGTACCATTTATTCTTCTTTTGCAGTGGCTTTCTAGAAATTTTTGTAGTTGCAGATATTTTTATTGTGTCCAGCAGGTGGTTTAAGGATAGCTCCTGGTTATCGTTTTTGGCTCTGCTAAGATTCTGAGTTATCCGGTCGGCATATTCATTTCTGTCGGCGTCTATCCAGGCTAGTTTTGGTCTTACATTTTGAGCATTTTCTTGGTTTTTAGTTGTTTGGAGTTTAAGCTCTAACAAAATTGGCAAGTGATCTGACCAGCATCGGCGGGTGACAGAAAAATCAGCCACCACTGCGAGCAAATCCTGAGCCACCGCGCATATGTCATTGACCGATTCTCCACATGTGCTAACAAATGTCAACTCTCCGGTTTTATCCCCCTTTGTTCGACCATTCAGTATGATCAGACCACTTTCATTGCAGAACTCCACCAAATGTTTTCCGTTTCCATTAACTGTTTTGTCTTTTGATACTCTGCTGCCAGTATCTGAGGCGGCAATAAAGTCACTCCAAAAAAGATCTTCTATACTTTGCTGCAACTCCCCTATGCGTACATTTAGATCTCCAATAATGACTGGATTTGGTATGTCGTGCATTCTCAGCAATAGTTTCAAACTTTCGAAATCATTTGACCAGTGGGCACCTCTTATGTATGCTGGGATTAGGGTTAAATTGTTTTTTTGGGATATAAGATCAACCACGAACACATCCTCGACTTCTCGGAAGGTGTGCTTTATGCCAGCACTTCTTAGATATTTGCTCACTCCATACATATTTCCACCGCTTGCTCTTCCGTGGACACTTCGACGCATAGCTGGCTTCCAATAAATGTGATGTGACTGGAAAAATTTATTGTAGTCGTTCTGCTTTTCCGCTTCTACGTGAGTTTCCAGCAGAATGAAAATATCAAATGTGCTTACATACTGGAAGAAACTTGGGAAGGCAACTTTGCTTGCTAGGCCATGAATATTATATGACAATATAGTAATGTTGGGATTGGAGGGCTTACTGCTATTATCTACGTCACAAGTGTTTTTAAAATTAATAGTTCTACTTGGCTTATTTATATTTAGAGGATATTGATTGACTTCCCTTATAGTGTACCCTAGTTTTTTGAGCGGCTTTTAATCTTGCTATCTAATGCTTCAAACGATATGTTAAAATTGTCCAGCTTTCCCGCGTACAAGTTTTTTATCATGTCTTCCGCTGGCTGCCCGTTAAAGACTAGTATTTTATTCGAATTATAATACAACCATTTATTTTCAATTTGCATTCTATCATTTCGTACTATGATTTTTATGTGTTTATCTTTTTCCAACAGCAAATTTTTTAGTTCTAATAAAACTTGTTTGTTTTTTTGCTTTTCTGCTGTTAAGTCTCTTTCTATAAATATTCGTGATCCTGCCAAATATTTCGTATTTTTAAAAATTTTTTCTACCATTAGTTGAGTCTCTAGTTCAGCTATTAAACCTCTTTTGTTATCTTTTTCATAAAGGACACGGGTTTGATTAATTTTAATATCCGTAATTTTTAGTTTCTCGCTGCAAAGCTTATGAATATCTGCCATTGGTGTACTTTCTTTGGGCAGCCCTTTAATTATGACGTTGTTCCGCTTACTCAGTTCAATAACTCTGTTCAATTCAATCCGATCCAACTCTCTATTTTTCTTAAGTTCGGCCACTTCCAGTTTAAGCGCACTATTCTCAGCTTGTACCGCCTCAACTTGTTGGCTTAGTTGTCTTTTCAGGTCTAGAATGTCCTCCTTTGTAGCGATGTTAGCCTCCATTACAGCCATCCGGGTGTTGAAATTGGAGTTGCTTTCTCGAATTGCAGCCATAACGTCAGCTAAACTAGGTTCCGGTGGTGATAGCCCTCTGCCCCGCTTTGGAGTTGGTTCAACCGTTCTTCCCATGCCTGGTGGTGTGCGATTCAAAGAAGTCATCGTAATTGAGTTGTAGACACCGAAAAGTATGCAGCAAATTTCGTAGTTCCTGTACTCCGACTTCTCGCTGACGCCCTCCTTCGATAGCTTTTAGCACTTATGTAGCTTTGAAAAAGTTTAATTGCAGCTGGTGCAGCAATATTTTGGCAAAGCTATAGGGTCAAAGTCCAGCTTGAAGTTGTCCACCGGCGTCTCAGCTGCTTCGCCTTTGTTTTGGTTGTGCACTTCTCAGCCCGATACACTAATACACCGTCTTGGACCTTGCCTCCACTTGCCAGTGCTCAGCTGATGGTGCCGCAGATGTTCCACACTTGTAGGCGCGTTCAGGAGCAAGTCTTTTCCGAAAATTATATGAAAATATCAGAGCCTCTTTTCTGCCGCGAACTTTTTGCATCAGGGTTACAGATTGGATAGAAATAGCCCATTAGCATGGACACAAACCTTCCAACTCGATTTTCATTAAGAACACAAAATCTCTTGAAGTTCTAAACACCGACGGATTTTTCGAGCGATTTGCACAAACCAACGGTCAAAATCTTTAGAGATTTCTGTAATATACCCCGATAGAATATTTTTTGGTTAGGCCAAGAACATTTTGTACTCATTTTTTGAAGTATTATTTTGCTTCAAACATGGTTTGTGGTGTACTTTTGAATTATAAGACTTCGATGAAGAACCTTTTTGCACTTATATTGAGAGTAAATCGGGATGTACTTAAGACCATAACAAATTAATAATGTGACCAAAAAGATATAATAATAGTGCGAAATGTACTTAAAATATACCGAAACAGTCTTCAAACAAGTATTTTGGGATTGAAAAAATCCTACTTGAAATAAGGATTTTGTACTTGAATCAAGTATTTTCGTACTAACCGTACTATTGACACCGTTCGTACTTATGTTCTTGGTTCAGTTAGAAAGAAACATTTCCCACCAGATAAAGTATATATTTATTCTTGATCAGAATCAACAACTGAGTTGATTTAGCCTTTAAATTAGTACAGGGTTTTTGGGCAGAGGCGCGTAACTTACTTGTTAGTAATATAAATTAATTTTCGATTAGGCGATAAAAATCTGATGAACTATACTCAAGCTATGGCCAGCTTGCTGCGTTGCCAATTCCTCACAGTAGTGGCGCCACCTATTTTTGAAAATCACTCAACCAGGTAAATGTAAAATTGGCTTCACAGCCCCAAAAAGCCAAGCCAAGCTTCTCTCAATCTGCTGGCGTGTGTGCTTATAATTATTTACAGAAGAAGAAGGGACCTACAGTTTAGCGCCGAATTCGAACGGCAAATTTTGAGAAGCGTTTTCATGGCTAGTTACTTCACAGCTGGCGCCAATAGCTGGTGAAGGAGACCGGATGTGTTAATCCATTTTCTAAAGAAAGAAAAAAAGCCTTTTGTATTAGATGGTCCGAAGCGGGATTGAACCCGCTCTTTCCGCACAGCAGGCCCACACACCAACCGCTGCGCCACACCCGGCTACTGCAGGTACAGAGTATATTACAGTCGTATTAATTTTCACATTTAAAGGATCATTTTTTTCTGTCAATTGAACCCCCGATGTCCATGATGGTAACTTTGACAAAATGATGTCCTTTCAACAATTTAGGGACTCGCCTTCCTTGCGTGTGCTTAAGCACACAAAATGCGGTTCCCACCAGTTGTTGGCATGAGATGTATCGATGTTCGTTGCAAGTAGTTTTTTGTGCCCGAAGCCGGAAAAAATATTTAATTATTAGTCAGATTAGCTTACAACATATACAAGAACAGCAAAAATTACAAGGCTGGAACTCCCTCCTAGCTGTATTTAAAATTCCCTTCAAAAGATTTCCACACACTTAAAGTTCCCCTTCTCGAGCTGCTTCCTGCTTTTGGTTAATCCCTGCCACAATCAGGGTATTCCTCATTAGCACGACAACTCTAGGCGTTGTCTTCGTGGACTAATTGTATTCATCATGAGCCCATGAGCAATTCGATTTAAAATGGCGACCGAGGGTTTTTTGAAGAATATTTATGAAAGCCACACACGTGATCTGCCTGCGTACACTCGTCACGGCCATGGCACGGAACGGGTGGAGGGGTGTGGGAGCAACCACATTTAAATTAATCACAGTAAAAGCGAATTGCCCAAAACAATGTTATATCCTGAGCGAGGACCTTTGGGATTCAATGGGCGACACAAACAAACGAAAATCTGTAAATGCGTGAGCGCTAGAGTTTCTAGAGCGGAGAATGTGGCCGCCAATCCGTGACGAAACCAAACCAAAGCTGTCACTGAATGCGAGAGCTTCTGTGGGTGTGGGTGTGTGTGTGTGTGTGTGTGTGTGTGCGTGCGGTTGCTCAAATTAAAACAAAGTGTCGTGCGTTTGATGAAAACGTAACGCCGGCGTCACACATAAATGCTAATTGGCTTAAATGTGCGTGTGTGTGGGCGCCCTTGTGGGTGAGCTTTTCTATCAGGTGTTCAAATTTTGAACATTTTATAGTTTGGTTAATTGTCAAAGCAGCGAAAATGCGGCCGAAGTAAAAGGGTGTGTGCCACACGTTTTATGACTCAATTATTCGCTGGCTCTTGTGGCAGTGCCACCGACTCACTTATTTGGGGTGGTGGCAGATGAACCAATCAAGCAGCTGTCGCTGATTGGCCTGACCGCTCTACGTGATCCCCCCCATCATCATCAGCATCATCCAGTGACAAACGTAAACTGCTCGAGGAAATTGAAAACAAGTGAAATAAAGTGATTCGCGTGCATTTTCCATTCTCTTTCTTTTATTTTGCGCTATTCTTACAGTTTGCCTCCTTTTGTGTGCCCACAAATTCTATGGCATTTTATGTTTATTTGCCTTCAGTCCATTACGACTTTATGCTCTTTAGCAGACAATCAACATTGTTGCTGTTGCCCTCGAGGGGGGTCGGTGGCTGCTCCACGGACAATACCCGTGCGAAAATGCAAATTACAATTGGAATGGGCGACTGACTGACTGACGGACTAAATGAATGAATGAGCGATTGTCGCTGTGAGCCCAACATTTAGGGGAATTTGTGGCGTTCCCTGATAAATAGCAAACGCTTGGCCTAGGCCTCAAAACGCTCCCCTCATATGCCATAATTTATGCAAATTAATTTACCAAAAAATAAACCAAAAAATTGGAGGAAAAATGTCAAGCAATCTATGGCCTGAGACATATTTCATGCAAGTGCGACAATTTTCGCTAAAAATACATAAATATAGTGCGCCTTAAAGTAGACTCATTTATATGGCTTTATGCGCAATTTCAGGCGCTGACATTTATGATGTATGACCATATATTCTTATGCCGTATATATATGTCTACGAGTATGTGCCAGAATGGCGTGTGTGTTCTCATGACGACTGCCTGACTGACTGGCTGGCTTGCTGAGCAATGCAGGGTGGGAGTACTCGTCATCAGGCCGGCGGGCGAAGCTCAGACTGTTGGCCAGACTTTTACCTGCTTGATGGCACACAATAACGGTGAGACGACGAGAGAATGACCACCAGCCGATGCTAAATATATAAGATAAAGCATTATCAATATCCATTGCACCATTGATGTACGAAAGGACACTGGATATGTTATAAACATTATCCTCAATAGTATGACTAGATAGGTAATGTTAGATTGACGACATCAAAAACGGCTGATTTGAATTTTCTTCTTCCAGATGAAACAATAGATGGATATTTCAGCTAACACAGTGTTTACATAATGCGGCTGTACATTTGTTTAACATTCGCTTTAATAGATGATCAAGTGGAACATCTAAGTCCAGTTAATTTTCGGATTTTAGAAAAATTATCCACCATCTCGCTTAAGTTTTTCCACTTAGTGGTTTTGTTGCCGCTTCTACTGCTTTGTTGTGAGTAGTGTCTTAGGTTAAATTACAATTTTAAACCTTCCAAAAATCAAACGCTCCGCAAATTCACGCTATGCCGATGGCGCACAGCGTTGAGGCGGCACTCCGTTCAGTTCAAGGACCCCGACGTTGAGTCCCAGAATAGGCATATAGATCAAAATACAAACTTTTGTAATATGTCTGAGAGGTTACAAATATATAACGCAAAAACAAAACAGACTTGAGTCTAATGGCCAAACACTTTTTTCACATATTTATTAAAAGTTATTGATTGACTTCCATATTGTAATGGTTGCTACTGAGGGTTGTTTTGGCCGTCATTGTTCATCCAAAATAAAACTTCATTTTGTTTAGAATTTTTCTCCTACGCATTTCGGTCGCATTTTGCGCCTTCATTATTGATATTGCCACAAATATTTAGGTTTCCAGGAAAAAATTTTCACAAAAAAATCACACTTTGTGAGATGTTCTTTCTGGGCTAGACTGAAAATCTATTCACACTTTGTACTAGAGTTGGAAAATTTAGTTCATTTTAATGACCTAGTTTATTTGTTCATTTTTTCAATAACGATAGTTCACACTGTTTCATACATGAGACACAGCTGGCAGGGTTTCGATGGATTTGTTGAGTTTGCGTGCGCGGGCTTCGGGCTTCACTTTCTCGCGCAGTAATTCAGTCAGTTTGTTCAGAGGAAACTGTTCTGCTATCTTCATAAATTCTGGCAGGGATTTCTAAATGTTTTAAAAGCCAAAATCAATATCTAGGCTTTCATAGATGTCGCAGGGCTGGATCAATAATTTTGCGTTGACGGAATCTTTACAATCAGGAAGTTTTTCTTTACCCGTACCTCTAAGTACATTCACGTTGACCAAGACCTACACTGAGATAAAAATCTAGAACTTTCGTACCTACATCAAGAATTTTCGGTTTAAAAACTTGAAAAAGCCAGAAAATTCTTAATTTAAGTACGGATTTTTTGATTCACCAAAATTGTAGGAGATATGATTTTTTCCAAATTGGGGGGGGGGGGCAAAAATTAAAAATAAATTGTTTCATGTTTCATTCCCGCTTCAAGACTGTCAAAGTGCCTCTTCTAAGAAATTCCAATCCAAACCCATTCTTAGTGACGCGGAAATCTCTTTTGGTCGTATTCAAATCTCTCGTGTTTTGGAAAGAGATTTGGGAAAACTCAACACCCAAACACTTTGGGTAAGCTAAATTTGTTTTGGAAATGTAAACAGAATTTTGTTATTTTGATCAAATGATCTGCATGAAATGAATAATAAACTAATTAACTTACTTTAATATGAAAATTTGCGTTTTAATAATTGGTAGCAAAACCGAGTGAAGTTTACACTGTCAACCAAAACTTATATGCCACTCAGTCTCCATCTTTGAAATTTGACAACTACAATTATTTCAATTTTTCATTTTAAATTTATTTAGTCAAAGTGTTTGTTTAGCCAGCTTAAGGTCAACGGTTGTTTATAATTCAATAAACACAAGTAAGCGAAGATTGTCTTTACTGTACTGTTTCAAGGGCCTCCCGGTCCCCATATCAGCAGACTTTCTTGCTTGTCACACTTCAAGACGATATGCAAGTTACTTTTATATCAAATTTCCACGGCAAATAAACACTTGGCAACAAGGATTGTCAAACGATCGTTCATTAATTTTACTGCCGTCCTAAAATCCACACCACTGGGCACCGTTTTCAGGGTATTCTACTTTCTGAATACCACTAATTTTTTGTTTGTTTTAAATGGGAAACCGTGATGTCGAATCGAATTGGAAATCGCTAACCGTTGAAGCTGACAAAAAACAGTGTTTCCAAATAAGAAAGTTGCTAAAAACTCACTCTTTAGCTTTTCAGAAAATGGAGTTTAGTGACAAAAACTGTTTTGCTGTTTAACATTAGCGCTCTTAAACTCGGTCATGGTTAATATTATTTATTTTTTAGCTTATCTGTGAAGTTTGGTCGAAATCACTAATCGTTGAAGCGAGCTTTCCAAGTGTATTTAAAATTGGCTTTAAATCAGAAATTAAAACCGAAACGAATAACGGTTTGGGTTACGGTTACTGTTTTGGCCGATTGATTTTTTCCGGTTACGGTTATATTGCGATTGTGGAATATCGGTTACGGAACTGGTTACGGTTATGAACATAATTCTGTTTCGGGTGTTTGTTACGGTTACGGTTATTAGTATGAAATATAAACTTTACAACTCATGCAGACAAAAGCGGGGATTCTCTATAAATTTTACTCCTGAAAACAAACGCTCAACACTTATTTGTGTGGGTGGTTCTGCGAGTAAAACTTTTGATAATTCAAAAAGATCTGGAAATATTGTTTTTCGACCGTTCTAATATGGCACATATCTTTGTCAAGCCATATTTTAATGAACATGTCAGATTGATTTAATTGGAACTGCGGGAAATTTCCGACCAACTTGGATGTGGACTGTTTTCCCCTGATAAATCAATCGAATTATGGTTGTCCAACAATGTAATACAGTTAATTTTCTGCTCGGCAGATAAAGAAAGATTATATCTTGGATCAAGAAATATTGCACATAATTTAGCTTTATTCTCGAACGGACTTGGTTCTCTAAACTCTAACTCGTGAGACTATAGTTTGGTCAATTCTGAGTTGTTTTTGATTTCAAATTAACATTAAATCCAGATAAAACCTAAGGAGGCAGAAAAAATCAGAATTAGCTGATGCCAAATTTGAGCCGAAGTCGTACATTTATGGATCGACTAAACTAGCCAGCATCCAGTGTTATATCCCAAACATATGTACATGGAAAGATGAGGAGGGCAAAGATTTTGGTTAGCTGCACTCACTCTTTCTCGTTCGCTCTCTTTTCTTTGTGGCCGTCAGCAATAGTGTGCCGCAATGTATGCAAGCAAAATGTTCATTGTGCGTACATAAAATTTACTTCAGAGCCGGCCATGCATAACTCAGTGTCAGAGAGAGAAGGGCATATTTTTTGTCCTCTCCATTTGGCTTGCATAGGTCTAGACCAGAGCCAGCCAGCCATAGCTACCAGGGGCCGAAGTCACTCATGTTTTTATGTAAAGGCGAGCCAAACTTATGGTTGTGTGAATCGGTGAACACTGAATTGCATGAAAGTTTTAGGCTGTAGTCTGGAGAGAGCTCTCTTGCTCACTAACACAAGCACACTTCTCTGTCCTCTACATTATCCCGGCACTGATTTATGCTTATCGAAAGTTTTACTAGTAGAGGAAAACCGAAATTAACCCGTATATTTTTTCTGTTTCGGTTCTGATAACCGGTAACCAGTTACGGTTTCGGTTACGGTTTTAATCTCTGCTTAAATTGATTTGTTTTTGCGCCAATAGCTGGTGAAGGTGACCCAGTCACCTTGAAATACAACCAGAGCTGTGAATCGAAATAAGCAATAAAATTTTATAGGGTAGTTGTAAATTTTATTACCATTACAATTTTTCCAATAGTTGTGTAAAAATTTAATTATTGGAAATCAAAAATTAAAATTTCAATTATAATTAATTTATTAATAATTCGATAATTAGGAAAGTAATTACCGATTCAATTTTTCATTACATTAACGTAGCTGAGCTCAGGAAATAATCCTTATGACTTGAGTAAAATAAATAAAAATAAAAATTAAAAATATTGATTATTGTCAGAGATTTATTTTTCTTTTTGCCCAAAAATAATACGCATGTTGTTCTCCCTTTAACACAATTGTACGACATCAAATTTGAGGCCTTTTGTACGTGAAATCGGTACAATGACGATACGAGCCGTGTGCGTGTTCTTTTAAGCGTAGTTTGGAATGGTGATCTCAAAAATCAATTTCAAAAACCTTCTATGACTCCGTTTTAAAAGAATTTTTTTAATTTTTTCTATAGTTACTCTAACATTTAGGCTTACTATCTCACTTCATTATTGTCAGATAGAGTCAAGCGAGATATGAATCGAGAGGTAATTGATCGGCCAATAATCGATAATTGAATTCAACGACCAAGAATATTTCGACAAATTTATTTTTTGCTGGAAAATGCAAAACATTCATTTTTAAACGCCTAGGATTTGCATGTGCAAATTATTTTTATGGATTAAAATCCGCTATCTACTGAAGACAAAAAACATGAGCGATTGCCGATATCTACTAATCGTATTGACCTCATATCTGAATATTTTATAGGCCAGCCTTTAAAAACTGGAAGCGCTTTTTCGCATTAACGATTTGATCAGTTTTCGATGGAAAATGTGAGTCGTACCGGGAAATCTAGAGCAAACATAAGAGTTCAATATGAAAGATTGGAACCTATCTAGAACCCAAAATCATGAGAATATCAAATTAAAAAATTTAATTTTTATAATTTTTTATTTTTTTTTTTGATTTTAAATTTTTTTTTTTTCCACCTTTATAAAAAAAAAAAAAAAAAATTTTTTGGGTGGGAACCTAAATCATTTAATTTGTTCCAAGTAGATTTGTTTACATCAATTTTTTATAGTTTTTCCAAATGGCCCCTCTGCGTTGATTTTGTGCCCTTTTTGCAGCATTTTCCTCGTTTCGCCAACATTTCGGCCGGTCCGCTCTTCTACGTGTTGTTAACGTAAACCTTTGACTTCAAATATCCCCAAAGAAGTCAGGCGGCGTCAAATCTGGCGAACGCGGTGGCCAGTCCAAATCACCACTTTCGACATCAAACGCCAACAATTTCTTAGAAAATCGATTGTTATGCACTTGTGTGCGGTGGAGCGCCGTTGTTGAAACCAGAACTCGCCGTTGTTGAAACCTCATACGCTTTCGACGAATAATTGGCATCACAAAATTGGTCATCATGTCGCGATAACGCTCTGGTTATGGTACCATGGCCATTTTCATTTTGAAGAAAAACGGCCCAATGACCGTTTTCGCACTAACGCCGCACCAAACTGTGACTTTTTCGTCATGAAGAGGCACTTCTTGAATCTCCTGAGGATTTTCAGTGGCGTAAATCGGCAATTTTGCTTATTTACGGTCCCATTTCACACATTTCGGTCACATTTTTTAATTTTTTAAAAGCACGTTGAGTTTTCACAATTGACTTGTTCTGTTGAATGTAAATTTTAACTATTTCAGAGCGCTCGCGTGGCGTGTATTGTTCCATGGTAAAAATCTGCTTGGACTGACGCTTCAAACGCGGTATGTCATTAAGCGACCCTGTTTAAATTATGGGTCCGTCGAATATGGGCAACCCTGTATACATTGTTCAGCATTAACAGCCGAGTCGATATAAAGACGTCCGTCTGTCTGTCTGTTTTCAAAAATCACATCTCAGAGATGGTAAGAGATAGAGATTTGACATTTATAGAACATATTCTTATACTTGCAGGCAAATCAAGTTTATCATATCGCTCACTTACTTCAATACTGGCATAACTCAAAATATTCCATTTTGAGAAAAACACGTCTAAAGTTCTCAATGTTTTTAACCCAGAAAAAATTATTCTTTTATTTTAATTTAGAATGTTTATTGATAAAACAATAAAATTTGATGCTTTAACTGAAAGCCGATGTAAGTTTGCTCAATATCGACTGCAGGACAACTGAGATATGACGTTCTTAACATGAAAATGAACCAGTAAAATTTTAATGAGACATATTTTCATATCATATGAAAAGTAAAAGAGATATTAATACGAAAATTTTTACACAAAATAGAACACAATACAGCGAGTAATTCTGCTTCATTAAGTCAAAAATCGTACTTTTTTGAGTTATTCCAGTATTGAAGTAAGTGAGCGATATGTCCCACAGTTTTGTAGATAGATGGTTCGTACCTTCTAGAGATATTTAGTAATCACGATTGTTATCTATACTCACTCATGTTATGCCCCAAAAAAGATTCTTGCTTGTTTTCACAAAGAAGGCGGCATATAAAATTCGAAATTCTAATTCTAAATTCCAAAATAAATCTATGTAATTGACAACAATTCTTATTGAAGCAAATCATCAAACTTTGAAAATCAACCAAAATGCCTGAGAAACCAGAAGCGATTGCCAACAAAGGCATAAAGGTGGACAAGGACTCGAAGAAGATTGTTAAGCCGGTGGTGCGTACACCCTTGGCCAATCAGCATGATCGGGTAAGCATATGCGATGCTAAACCAGTTTATTACCCACAACTTGATGCTCTTTGCAGATATGGAAGCTTATGAAAATGTAGATGAAGAAAAAGTAGACCAACTGAACCTATTTTATGCAAGGGAGTTGTAAACTGATTTCAATGTTAATTTCATTTTTTCAAATGCTGAATAAAGCGAAAAAGTACGCTTAAAATCTCTTATATTTCCCCTAGTGCTGACTGGAAGTGCGCCCAGGCGCAGAAGCTGGGCACGAAAGAGAGTCACAAGGTAAGGGGAAATTTTCTCTTTGATTTGGCTATTTGGCTCAGTGTGTCACAACGTGGTCTTTGAGGTAACTGCTTTACCAAACAAGGACCACTTATCAGTATCTTAGATAAGTCAACTAACAATTAAAGGAATCTACCTTTTTTGGAAGTCCAGGAACCAAAGACTGCCTATTGTCTAACTTGTACTTGCATGTACACTATTTCTATTTGCATTTTCCTTCACTTTAGTGCAGTTAGCATACTTCAGCAAAACTCCCAACACAAATACACACTCAAGCTAAGCCAAAGGCTGAAATAAAAGTACTTGGGATAGGCCCACTTCTCGGTGCCTTAAGCATCATCAAGTCAATGCAATTTAAACCAAAACAAACTCTGTCGTGCCGAGACCCCTCGTACCCAGTTTTACTTTCATTCGTAATTGAGTGAAAACGATGCACGACCACAACCACGACGAGCACACGGACGAAGCGGCAACGAGCCAAACGAGCACAAATATCCCCACCAGCAACTCGCTCGGACAAGGACTTTTTGGTACTCGTGCCAGGTTTTGCCATTACCGCTGCTCAGTTTCGTATTCGTGTCGGAACGTGGCGCTACAGTGTACTCAAGGATACGCGCAACCAACGCCTGGCATCCTCAAAGCACCCACTGACTGACACTGTTGGCTGTCCCGTCGCGTCGTGCCCCTGAGAAAGTGTGCGTGTGCGTGGGCTGTTTGAGGCCGTTTAATTTTATTGCCATTCCGCGATGCGTCATGGAAGTTGCAGGCTAAAAACACACAAAAACACAATAAATGAAAAATTAAATATTAATTGAGTTTCGCATGCGAAGCCCAGCGAGTGCAAGTGTTTGTTGTCGTTGCTTTGACGCTGATTGAAATGTTAAATAGATATTAAAAATTGATGTGCAAGAGGGAAAGAAGCCAAGCCGCCCGGTTAAGTCGGCCGTCGCCTTCGCTCCGGTCGTGCGTGTGGATGACTTTATTAAAATTTTAAGTCCCCTCCCCGTCGCCCCGGTTGCCTGCGAAAGTATAACGCGCGTGTTCAACCTGCCGTTTTTACACATTGTTTGTGAACTTTCATAAGCATTCTCGCCTTGTCGGTGGCCCGATTATTGCTGTTGTTGTGTGTAACGCGTCCTGCGATTTAATTAAATATTTTCTCTGCTGCATATGACAAATCCGCCAATTTGCAGGCGAATTTTAATTAATCATACGCCACGTAAACTGTCTGGTAATCTTGAATGTTTGTCGAGCCACTTGCAGTGTCATCACAGTTTAATGAACTTTGCATGTAAGTTGCATAAATATTCACGGGCTTACTTTTATTTAACACAATTGCTGGAATCGCATTCAAAATTGAGCAATCTGGGCTAAACCCATATGTATCTGTGCCACCTCAAGCAGTTCCCATGCAAGAAGTACTCAACGAGTCTTGCGTTATTTGGCTGTTGCTTTACTCTTTGCCTGTCAGTTGTGTGTCAAAAGTTATTTTGGCATTCAAGTACCCGGCTAAAGTGTGCCAAAAAGGGCTGTTAGATATTCAAGGAATTGAAGTGAGCTGCAAGTACTGGTTAAGGTTGAAATGATTTTGGGTAAAAACTTTGAAAATAGAAAGGTAAACTAGCTCTGAGGTTGGCCTCTGTGCGTATTATCTATTTTAGCAAACAAATTGACAATTTTTTTAAGGGCACCTCAAAATTGAGAACCCTTCAGTTTCCTTCTCTTTTTTTAGTATATGATGGACCTTTTCGTGATATTTTAAGGTCATATTCTTAGCCTGCTTTTGGTTTTACTCAGTGAAAAGTATAACAAATAACTTGAGCACAAACGCTTTTAAAAAAATGTGGTCCTTCTTGAATTGTTAAGGACTTCGAATTTGAAACTAAATTAAATTTGCTTTGATAGAAACAAACCAACCATTTAGTTTTAAAAATGTTGATCTGTTCTACGAGCATACGGTATATTAATTATTTTTAAAACCTCAACCTTTGAAATAAAATTGAAAGATCTTAACTTATGAATAATAAAACAATGAAACAACCAATTTCAATTTGTCGAATTTTCTTCTAATGTTAACATAAATTTAGTTGTCCTGCTTAGCAACGACTTACTTAAGCCGACTTTTTAAACTGTGATCCGAGCTTTAGACCAAACCATAGATGAGAATATTGCTAAGTCTGACCAAAAAAAATATTTAGTTCGGTTCAACAAAAATAAAGACTTGATGAAATCTAGCAAATTTATTGTTATGCCTTCAATAATGTTGGACAAAAACTCTAAATAGTCTTGAATGTATAATAGATTTTTATAATAAAATCTAAAAAGACGTTTTAAATAAGCTAAAAAACTCCATAGATGTCGAAACTTATCTCCGCGATATCGACGCTTACAAAAGTACTTAAACTAGTAAATCGATTACCAGTAGCGGACCCAGGGGGGAGGGCTATAGGGGCTGAAGCTATAGGGGGGGTTATAGGGGCTGAAGAATAAGATGCAAATACATATTTAGATTGTTTCAAAAAGGCAAACAGCAAACAAACGATGAACGTTGGAATATGTGTTGAAGTATTACAACTGATCGTTGAAAATCCGGTGGAATATTTGAATTAATTTTGATTAACCGCTATTCTATACGAAGATTCATTCAAAAACATGAATGCGTGTATACACATAATTGGAGGCTTAAATTTGGAGCATTAGAAAAGTTCAAGAAGCGAGACATAATCAAAGGCCGCACATCTCATAAGTGCGATGGAAAAATCGGAGTTTCTGATCTTTTTGCATATTTTTACTGCCGTCAATGCTGCAATTCTGACACTCAGTAGGACTCTTCAGATATCATCAGCCTGTCACGTCGCCAATGTGATTGAATTCTTACTTGAAACAAGAAAAAACCAATCATCTTTCGATCAAATATTTGAAAAAAATCAAGAAAGTTGCAGACGAAATGTCACTTTAGTTGAAAATTCTACGTTTATACGGTCGTCAAAAAACGCAATAGCTAACCCCCTATGTTAAATATTTATATGCAAAATAATACAACAAGAGAAAAAATTAGTAAATGTTTAGTACACGACCGTTCTGAACAACAATTTTGGAAAAAATGTCATCGATGGACCGCGAATTATAAAGAATTATTATACAACAAAGTCGATGCAGTCATCCATGGGTTGCTTTTTAATGAAGTTTTTAAATTTGCAGGTTTTGTACTAAAAATATGTGAATTCTTTTTGTCAAATGTCAAACAATAAGAAAAAATTACAACTAAACCACAAACCTTAAATGCAATAGCATAACTTGAAGCGTTAGGATGATACTTCAAAATAAATAAATAAATTCGTCCAATAGCCTTTCCAAATTCAAATTAATGTACAAATATGTGTATGACGTTTTTTTATTTGAAATTATGTTATACTTAAGGGTAGAATTTGAAAATATGTTACTACACAATACACAAACTTATTAATGTTGTTTAGTCACAAAAATCCTAGCTTAAAAATGTTGCAGCAAATGTTTTTTGTTTTATGGGCAAATGTTTCTTCTAATTTAATTCTAATTGTGGCGCGCTTCTTTTTGTTTTAAGACTGTTGGGTAGCTGTTCCAAACCTAACAGCACACGAAGAAGTGCTTTCTGACATGCATCGATTTTAATATTTTTATTTCTTTATGTTCTGCAGCAGCAAAGTCAATCTTAACATATAAGTATGCCGCTCCCAGTCATTATAACTCTGTGGAGTTTGTTAAAACTCGAGTTTGATCCAAGATTCATGACATTCCAAAGTGCTATCTCTCCCTTCCACACATTTTGCACTTTTTTTTTAATTAAACAAGCAATTAGATTGCGAAATTGCTGACTTCTTCCCACTTAGGTGGGCTCATTAAGGCACGTTTGCTTTATTTTGTTGACTGAATCAAAAGCCGTCATAGTTATGTAGAAAGTACTTTTTTCAACCTTCATCTCCTATTTTTATTCTTGAACTCTCTTAACCTTTTTTTAAATCATAAACTTTATTATTGCTAGTTGCTATACCTTTGACTAAAGCAATTGGCCTTACTTGATAAATCCCCACATGTAATGTAATGGTAAGCAATATCCTACTTCGGGCATATATTGTCGACCCTAGCGTTGACCTACAGACCGTTAACGCCGACATTAACACACGCAAAATAAAGCTACTATCACAACTGTTATACGAAGAATGATTCAGGTATGTTTCTTCTTTACTTATTTTTTTTTTTATTCTATTTTTTAATACTTATTTAATAACTCCTCCTTCTACTGTTAATGTTTTCTTATATGAATTTTGGCTTTTATCTTTTTACAATTTTTTAGCAATGCACAGTCTGTGTTTACAGAAACCGCTTGAGAAATCTGGACTTGAACTCGAAATATTGCTCTTTTTTGGTGTCGTAATGTGGCAATTAGCCCTTCTCATTTCGACAGAGCCTTTCTATGTATTGTGTGTGGGAGTGAGTTTGTGAAATAAAATCTCAACTTTTGTTAATTCTTGTTTATATTTTCACCACAAAAAACAGTCATCGAAAATAATTTAATTAATCAAGCTTTTTTACTGACGCAGTTAATTGACATACTATGTGCTTTATTTTATTTTCAGCAAAAAATTGTCTGAAAATTATACAGGAAATAAAAGGCGAAATTCAATATTTTGGCTGTAATTATTAAATCATTTCAAATCAAAAAAAAGTTATCAAAGTCACTTAGACCACATTCAGCATTTGTATTTTTCAACTGGTCTGCTTTATGAACCTGGAAATGATAATGCAGTTAAACTCTAGAGGTAGTCGAATTTAATTACGTTGTGTAGAAAGTGACAAATATAAAGTGACAAACTAAGGTTAATAAAACAGGTATGCAAAAAATCGGAACAGTTTGAACAGCTAAATGTCAAGTGAATTTAATCCTAGAGAAATGAACGACGGAATCTAATAGCCACAGATTTGCTTGTCACTTACATATAAATTTATGCCACTTGAATTGGAAATACAAACGCTTACACGAAAATTGATTAAGTATTCGTAGCAGGGCGTATTTCGCTACTTTTTGGAACATTTGACTTACACCTCCTATTTACCCGTTTTTTACCTGTCTATTTACTCGTCTTTTCTATCCGTCTCTTTAAATGTCTCTATGATAATCTTAACTCATTTATGAATTTTTTCAAATTTAGAGATTTTTGGACCGTTTTATCTACACCTACAAATTTCTCGAATATTTACCTGTCTTTATGACAATCTGAACTCAATATACAATTAAGGGTCGAATTTTCTAGAATGCCGCTATGTTTCTGGTAAACTAACGACTGGGTTATGTGACAGAAGCACTATGTAAAAGACGTGAAATCGGCCCTAAGAATATATTATATTTATATTTTCAACATCCTGTTTACCCGTCGACAATTGCCAACTATAAAATCTTCAAGATAATCTAAATTTATTATAAAATTTGCCAAATTTTGTCGATTTTTTAATTGGGATTAATTGTCTTGTTGTGAGTTGTTAATTGCTATTCTGCAAATATTTAAAATATCGTTCCAGCCGTCCGTGAGTTGTAAGAGGTGTTACTAATCCAACTGTGTTTTATATCAGCGGTAGGCAGACTCATTGCCCGTCTTACCCGTCTTACCCGGCCCGTTATTTACCAAAAACTACGACGCAATAGATATTACAACAACGCTGCATCCGTTATTTTTGCTGCCCACCGCAGCATAGATTTATTATTTATTTGCTCAAGCAACTAATTAAGTAAATGTCTGTAGGTATGTGCTTCCGTTAGTTTAAAATATTCAGAACGGTTGGTTTGTTATCTGAGGTCCACAATATGCAACTGAATGGTTTTTTTTTCGGAAAAAATTGATGCACCTTGTTAAATCCTTGTTTTTTGGGCCCTAGATCCTATTATTTGCACTACTCCGTGTATACGTAACCTTTTTACACTGAGGTCACTGAGGCATTCCCACAAGCTGTTTTAAGACAGTCTGACGCAATTATTATTGTGTGTGTTTTCATTAAAAAAATGAATAATAAAATATTTAGGCTTTAATAAAAATCTCTGAATACGTGGCCAATATTAAAGCAATAGCTAACCAAATTGATCCAAATATTTGGTTATTTGGCTCAAGGTCATCCGTCCCATTCAAGGAATGAACAACGGTGGAATCTTTATTGTTACCCCATATATTTCGAGGCCACATCGGAGTCCGACTTCAGGGAGATTGATATGGAACAAGAAACAAGCTTGATGTGAAATTAGTTAAAAGAATCTTAAAATGGCAGCTTTTTTACTCTAATAAACAGATTTGATAGAAAAATGCTTTTGAACAGCTGTCTTATTTATGCAAATTATTGTGACAAAAATAATATTCAGGCCATTAAGCACAAAAAGATATAGAATATTTTTAAAGTGTCTTTTCTTAATTTATTTATTCATTGGATGCCTGTTTTATTACTTGCAGTGCGATGTGATTTATCCAGTCGCGCCGTCATACGAGTTTTAGCCATTTTAACTTCTGACGATGGCTTCTGCTAAATTGCCCAACCTCCTCTTAAGACTTTGTAAGCGTTTCTCGAATTGTAGAGGCCTGATTCTAGATGACATAAAATTTTATTTCGGCACAATACTTCCTTCAAATAAGACTTCTTTGTAATAGCATTCAGATTTTAAATCAGTTCAAAAGTGTTTCTATTCATGTGAACTTCGACATAAAAATTGATTTTCGTGCATTCGGAAAATGGGGCTTTAAAGGCCTGATTCCAGATGACATAAAAATCAATTTTTATGTTGAAATTCACATGAATAGAAACACTTTTGAACTGTTTTAAAATCTGAATGCTGTTGCAAAGCATTCTTATTTGAATGAAGTATTGTGCCGAAATAAAATTTATGTCATCTGGAATCAGGCCTTAAAAAGGAATTTTTATTTTTATATTGTTCGATTCTTATTTGGGTTTCCCTCTAATTACAATTTCTACTTATTCAAATTATACGCTACAACATATCTAAATTATTTTATATATTTATTTATTGATTGTTTGTCGAATTGTTTTATTTGAAAATAAAAGACAGTGCCCTAAGGCTGTCATAAGATATTTGTGACCTCATTGCGGCTTCAATAAAAATCTCATAAATGTTATATGAATTGTGAACTTAGGCTTTCTGTTAAGCAAAACAAAATAGATACAAAAGTTCAGTAAAATTATTGTAAATTTGTGTCTCACAACATGAAATAAATCTTTGAATTTATGTGTGACGATTCGAACAGACTTTTATTACCGTTTTGTTGGCAATGAATCCCCTTTGAGAAATAGTGGTTAGACAGAAAAATCCAGATGAGAGGTTTATCAAAATAAAATTGTAACTATTAGATTAACAATAAATATTTGGCTTAACACAGCCCAAAGGGGAACACGACAAAATTTTCTTAATATCTTGGCCTGTGTGCTTCTAGTTCTTGCACAAGAGAAAGGACCCACAGTTTAATGCCGAATCCGAACCGCAGAGCTTAGGGATATATTTTTATAGCTAGTTCCTTTGCAGTAAAAGTTAAGAAAAGGCCTTTAATTTTATTAAATGTTCCGAGGCGGATTCTAATCCACGACCTCTGGCACAGCAGGCCAACAAAGTACCCGTAGCACCTCAGCCAACATTCATTAAAATTAGGAATGAAAAAAATGGGCATACTGCAGTCTTCGGTATATGTAAGTTTGAACAGCATACTCTAACAAATTAAGTGCATAATACGGGTTGCCCATATTCGACGGACCCATGTTTTTTTTAAAAAAATCAAAGAAAAAAATTAAAATTTGGCGGTTGGCAATCTTAATCATTTAATTTGTTCCAAGTAGATTTGTTTACATCAATTTTTGAATATGATATCTCTCAAATGGCCGCCTCTGGCGTTGATGGCGTATTGTGCCCTTTTTGCAGCATTTTCCATCGATTTCGCCAACATTTCGGCCGGAATAGCGGCTATTTCTTCACGAATGTTGTCCTTGAGCTCTTCTGCGGTCCTTGGATTGTTAACGTAAACCTTTGACTTCAAATATCCCCACAAGAAGAAGTCAGGCGGCGTCAAATCGGGCGAACGCGGTGGCCAGTCCAAATCACCACTTTTCGACATCAAACGGCCCGGAAACAATTTCTTCAGAAAATCGATTGTTATGCGACTTGTGTGCGGTGGAGCGCCGTCTTGTTGAAACCAGAACTGCCTCATACGCTTTCGACGAATAATTGGCATCACAAAATTGGTCATCATGTCGCGATAACGCTCCTGGTTGATGGTAACAGCATGGCCATTTTCATTTTGGAAGAAAAACGGCCCAATGACCGTTTTCGCACTAACGCCGCACCAAACTGTGACTTTTTCGTCATGAAGAGGCACTTCTTGAATCTCCTGAGGATTTTCAGTGGCGTAAATACGGCAATTTTGCTTATTTACGGTCCCATTCAATGTGAAATGGGCTTAATATTTTTAATTTTTTAAAAGCACGTTGAGTTTTCACAATTGACTTGTTCTGTTGAATGTAAATTTCAACTATTTCAGAGCGCTCGCGTGGCGTGTATTGTTCCATGGTAAAAATCTGCTTGGACTGACGCTTCAAACGCGGTATGTCATTAAGCGATCTGACATCTCTGTCAAAAGTTATGGCGTTGCCAGATGGGTACGTCGAATATGGGCCACCCTGTAGTTCTCAACTTCCAAACCAGACCCTTTTTTATGAAGTGCGATAATATATGATTCGTTCCAAATCAGTGGGAGACAAGACTGTTTCAAAGACAGGTTAAATAGATAGGTAATGGGTGAACATAGACCGTATTTCATAGCGCAACTTGAGACATTGTCAGAACCAGCAGAGAATCAATTGTAGACAAACTTTGTAAAACGTCACTTTCTTTAAAGTGGGAAAGAAATATATTATTCACTTGAGGTAAAGAGTAAGGATATAAAGGAGAAGAGTTGTAGGATTGTGATGAGTAAGTCGTCTGAAAGCGAAGGAGGAAATGCTTTCGACTTGAGTTCAAAGTTAATGAATGATTAAAATTGTTTCCTACAAAAACTGATGGTGAATGAGCATAATATAACTGAGTGATTTAGGACGTCGGCAGGCATGTCTCTTGTGCGGAGTATGCCAGCGAACTCACTTACCTGTTCAAATCTGTGGCTTTAATATTTCCAAAAGATTATTTTAATCACACATAAAATACTTAAAAGAGTCCCAAATGATATAAAAAATCAGAACTAAAAAATATCCTTTAAGCTTCGGCGCTTATCACCAAATTCGAAAATATTATTTACTTTTGCAAGAACTTTGGAACTCCACTTTTAGCGCTTGTTTTTTTGAATGATTAAAAATTAATTTCCACTAGCTCTTTTAGTGTTTATCCAGACAAAAACTGTTTGTTAAGCCACTTTAAATGATTAAAAATTCATGTCGGCCATTAGTATTAAAAAAATCCCTTTGGCGAGTTCAGAGCCAAGCTAAAAGAGTGATGGCAAAGTATATAAACATTTTGCCCGCATTTAATTTAAAATGATTTTATAGAATTTACATGTGGACAAGATAGAAATCAGCTAGGCCATGCATAAAAGCTCCTTACAACAACAACCCTCCCCGCTCGACTCTTGCCAAAAATCCCAGGCCTAAACTCTTTCAGGCAGACAGCCAGCAAGTGGGCTTATTTATAAGAGCCCGGAGTAAGCACTTTGGCCACACACTGAATGCACAGACAGTTAGGAAAAGATCTGCACTCACCTAGTATTGCGCCAGCTGCACGTTTTTGAATATTTATGCATGCCAACTGGACCGCCACTCATGAGCAGGCACGTCGGTTTGGGGTGGATGAAAAATCGGTCTGGAGTGTGTGTCGAGCATGCAACGTCCCGTGTACCACTCTTACAGGGCCAAAAGTAACACTCCAGACTGAAGTGCAGCTTTCAGGGCGATGCATATTCTAGTGCCAAGTTGGTAGGCGCATCTAAAAATTACATTTAAAACTATTTCTAGCTGGCAGGGGCTAAGTAAATACGTAGACAAGTCAACAAACAGAGAAACCAGATCACAAACAGGAGCAACAGATGCTGCAACAGCAACTGCACAGCCAAGAGATGAGATAAAATAAAATTCACACATGTCTGTGTGAGGGAAACTTAACGCACAAGTCCAGCACTGCCTGTCTGCATGTTTACGCAGCTCAACATTCTTGCAAAAGTGTATCACAATCATAACCAACAGAACAGGAGCAGCTGCAAAAAAGATTGATGCCTGCCTGGATGCAGGATTGTATTTCTCAAAACAAAATTGTTGCTCCGCTCTAAACAATTCCCTGGCCCGGTCGGGCAACGCCCAAATGACTTGAACTTTCAGAGTTGTCCGAATTTATTACAGCCAATCGTGAAGCAAGGCATCGGGCAAGTTTTGTTGCAACTTTCTTGATTTTTTTTTTGCTAGTTGCTGCTGACCTTTTGTCATAAAGATTTAACACATAAAAATGTTACTGTCCGATATGTAGTTGTAGCTTATGCTGATTTGTGTTGACCCCGAGAGAAAGCGAAATGGATCCAAAGAAGTTTTATGGCACTCGCTAAGGCTGATTTAGTAGTAGCAGCTGAAAGGCTTTAAGGCTACGAAAGTGGAATGAAGTGAATGGTAGCCAAATTAATGCACAAGTCGTAAAGTCTTTGGCATACATACATGAGAAAGTAAAGTGAAGTGAATCCATAGGTTAATCAATAGATTTTGTGTCACGCAAAGAGTGATGGAATTTATGGAAAGTCTTGACATCTTTGCTAAATAAAACTTGTGTTCCGCTATGCAAAACAAGTTTTCTGTGTCATTAGTGGAGTGGACTTTTCTAATTCCAAGTGTATCTATGTGTTTCGTATCATCTTAATACAGCTGCTAAGCGTCAGATAATCTTTCAATTTACTTTGTTATTTGTTGGCTTACGTGACAGAAACCTAATCACCTTAAGTCACCTAAGTTAAAGAATTTTAAAACTTAAATGCTGATGAAATTTTGTCCGAAAACGGGACCGTGCAAAAAAAAACTATTCCAGAATTGCCATACTTTCGTCCGATCGACTTATAATTCGAGTATTTTGTAGCTCCTTCCAAGATCTTTAAGCCTCACAACCCGGATTGTGTTAGCCGGTAAGAACCGAACCGGATCCAGAATTAACCGAACCAGGGAATCAAACCGAAACGAATTTCGGTTCCGGTTCCGGTACGTACCGAATCTAACGTTTCGGTAAAAGTTTGTTTTTTTTTTTTTTTTTATAACCCACAAAAAAAAATTATTTTTATTCCCTTCCCCCCCCCTTAATACCCCATACCTACCTTTTTTTTTTTTTTTTTTGGTTTTTTTTTTTTTTTTTCCTTTTTTTTGCCATACTTCTTTTGACATTTTTTCTTTTATTTTTTTTTTTTTTATTATTTTTTGGTAATTATTATTTTTCTCGAATATCCTCCCGATTGATTGCCACAGAGCCTGTTTTCGAGTGATTTGCAAATCGCGCACTCTAGAGTCGGCGATTTGCTTAAATACGCACTTAATTTTTTTTTTTTTTTTGATTAAAATAAGCCTTGTAGATTCTTGAAGGGTGTTCAATTTGTGAGATAATCTACATCAAAAAAATTAAACATTTAATATGTTAAGTTTATTAAATTAGGTATTTTACCAAACTATAAAAGTTAAATCCAGTTAAATTTGTCATTCACTGGCACGCACCAAATCGCTAGTATTTCAGTGGTGCCGCCTTTAAGATTTGAATTTCGAAATTAATCGAATTTAGTTTTAAAGTGTATACAATAGCGATTTTTGTGTTAAAACAAAGATAAGAAATCTTTTGCATAATTATTGTGCAATTTGTAAATCGATTGCTGCCAATTTGAGTTGAATAAAGTGGCAACGCCGACGCCAAAGTAATGACGAGAAGCCGCTCAAATGTTGGTAAATTTTATTATTCTTCCGAAATTGATATAATTAAAATAAATTATAAAGGGAAAAGCATCGTACAGATGTCCAGAGCAAAATTTTCTTGGCTTTTATGATGAAGCATCCTTATGCTCCTTACTTAGCCTTCAATTTCACAATGGGCGACAGAAGAGTAGTGGCTACAGCCTGATACAAACTAATTTTTAATCTGGCCAACCTTTCCTCCGGTTGCTTGAATTGAATAATGCGTGGCCCAATGTTACTTTTGAGTACAGTATCATTTAACAATATAATCTTGCCTACGTAAATCGTCTGATTTAGAAAGGTCAGATGCGGATCCAAGGAGGCTGCACTCTAGCTCTAGCGTCTCCTTACGGATTTGCTTCTTCCCTAAATCGTCGATTGTCATTTGTCCTGCAAGAATCATTTATTTAATTAGAGCAAATCTTTTGCTAACATTTTCGTTCGCCGTTCTCGCGTAACCGTGCAGCAGCTAGAGTTGCAAGGTATCATTTTTATTTTGGCGGGCGGAAAATTTGAATTTTTTGTGTGGGAAAAAGAAAAATTTAACTCAGTTAAAGAAAATTAAGTTGGTTTTGTTTAAAAAAGAACTAACCAATTAGCTTTCATTTCAAAATATTAATAAAAAACGCATAAAAAGGCTTCATCTAAGTTGTGGTGGCTACCCGACGCAGTCAAGTTCGAAAGGGTTTGTGAACAAGCTTAAAAAATGAAATCGCTCGAAGTTCTATGGCATGGCGAAAATATTCGAGCGATTTGGCAAATTGCTGGAAGCCAAATCGCTAGTGAATTCTGTGGCAACCCTGATAATTTAAAATTATAAATGGAAACTTTATATTAAATACTATATAATTGGGATTTTAATATGAATTAATCACTTATTAAGATTTAATTATACAAATTTAAAATAATAATTGTATAAAAAAAATAAAAAAAGGTTAATTTGTTTTTATTTTTGGGCGATTAAAACAAAAAAACTCTCCAAATTCTGTTCCCAAACACTACACTACACCTAATACTAGTGAGGCGATAAATATAGTATCGAAGGAGGAGCTAAAGAAGGTCACAAAAATGATTTATAAGTGCTTCGAGCATTGGAAGAAACGTTGGCATAAATGTATTATATCCGAGGGAAAGTTAAAAAGTAAAACTATACGATAATATCGAAGAGAGTCAAATTTAAAGGCTAGGTTCCCCACAAAACGCTTCTAATAAGGGTCAAAATAGGCATTTTATGCAATTTCAGACTCGAAGTGATGGATCGATTCCGAAAAAAAATCATTAATAATTCGTGGATGTGTGTGGCCCAGCGGCTAGTGTACTGTACTGCTGGGCGGGAGGTTGTGGGTTCGATCCCGCCTCTGAACATCAAATAAAAAAGTTTTTTTCTTTCTTTAGAATTTGGTCACCTTCACCAGCTATTGGCGCCAGCTGTGAGGTAACTAGCCATGAAAAAAGCTAATTTTCAAACTTTGCCGGATTCGGGTTCCGAAAATTTAAAGCATACACGCCAAGAGATTGTAGGAAGCTTGGCTTGGCCCCTTTTGGGGAGGGGGCTGTATAGCCAATTTTACATTTACATCATTAAGAATCACCACCAATTTTGTTGGCTTGTGAAATAAATTAAATATTTTTCGACGAAATGATTATGGGCTGCATAACATATTCTTTCTTAATTTTGTTATGTATCAGAAATTTGATTTGATTTTCCGATATCAACAATTCAAAAATTTATATTTTCTATATTAAAACTTTGCTCCGAGAAAAAAAGGATACTTTTGATGTCTGTGACTTTTTTTGAAGATCAAATTGATATATTGAAAATTGTAAGTCGATATTATTTACCATATGGGCCCCCCCCCCAAAACATTATATTTTAAAAAATTTTTTTTAGGGAAACAATCAAATTAAACTAATGTACGGAAATCTTACATTTACTAATAACTCAATTGGATATATTCGGTTTCACGGCCGTGCTAGCGCAATTTTTCACATTTTGACATTAAATTTCATTAATTTTTTGGAAAAAAGTGACTATAGATTACATGTACTTTCGCTATCTAAAATCTTTCTCATGGTACAAAGGGGTATACATGAATGCATAAGAAACCATGACAAACTATGGCATTGCAATTAACTTAATTTTTTTTTTTTTTTTTTTTTTGTAATCAACTTAACACATCTTCCGAATCCCCTCCTCAAACTCTTACCCCTCCTGGCCCAAATAAAAACCTCTAAACTTTCTAAAACACCAACCTCTTTCACCTTCCTTTATATTCCATAAAATTAAACCCTAAACATATCTTTACACATATATATTTTATAGTCGTAAAAGCACTTATCTTAATGTTAACACCTATTAATAAGCACACAAACCACACACATGAAACAACAAATGTAACCCAGCACCATACTATAAGCTGAAGGCCCTAGCAGCCATGCTTTTCTAACTAGCTACTAATTTATAACTTTAAGCTAGTACTCAAAGAAATAATAAATAATGATGGAAAAAACTGTCCCGTGCGACTTGTCCCGTGCAAAAATGCTTAAGTTTAATTTTGGGTGAAATTGAAACCATTTTTAAAGGAGATGCACTACATTCTTAAATTTATCGCATTAAAATATTGCCTTAGGATTTGCTGAAATCGGCATTTAAATGGTTTCCCGCAAAACCCACTTCTGTTATTGTTCCGTGCGAATGTCATGATTTTTTTGCGATTATTTTGAAAACAAAAATTTTTCCAAAATCAATCTTTGCACCAATTGTAGGGCTATTGAGGAGCTATAAGTTAAGCGTTTTGCGAAAATTAAAGTTCGCTATATTTTGTCTTTTTTTCCAATTTAAATGCGTAAGATTGTCCCGTTCGACGTCATGGAAACGCCCATATTATTACTCCATTTTTAGGATCATTTTGAAACTAGTGAATGATATTATTTGGGATCAGAAAGAAAAAAATTTTTTCTTGCCAAATGAAATCCAAATATTGATATTTTTAAAACGTTTATTTTAATCCGGGGAATATCAAAATGAATTTGATTTTTTTTTACTCTGTGTGCATCTATCAGAGAGTGAACTTGTAAGTCGAATTTTCAAACATTTTATCATAATACAACTGTCATCAGAAATGGAAAGAAAAAATAATGTCTGAGTTTTAAATTTTTAGATCTTACGGTTTAGGCGGTGGATTGTTGATCATATTAAACATTGTATCTCTATAGCTTTATAAAAGTACTACAATAACAAACTTTTATCCTAAGTTTTCAAGTTTGGTTATCAATTATAAAAAGCCGAGTCCGAAGGACGCGGGTTCAAATGCTGGGCAGATCCAAGACAAACTATAATTAAAAATTTTGTTTCGTTTTTAAACTATATTTTTTTATTTGTAATTCTGAGCTTTGTTCCGATTTTGCGATACTAAGAAATCACACACGTTTTTATGGTACAAGTGACTTGCTCCTTTTTAGAAAACTTAATTTTTTCACCTCCTTAGGCTATTCTTACATTGGAATGCCTATTTACTCAGTTCGAGTAAATGCCGTTCATTTATAGTACGTTTGCTTTTACAGGGACAAAGATCCATATACCAATGATCAATAAGACTCAAATACGCTTTCGAGTGATCCGCTCCCCTTCCAGAATCTGAATCAATCTTTATTTGAGTTTTGGTATCTTTTTATAAATTTTTAAGTTTAAAGCGTAGTATACACTTCCACCAAAGACTTGCCAAAACAAAAAACTCTCGTATAAAAAAAAACTCACAAAAATATTTGTGCCAAAGCCCTTTGTCCAGTCTCTTTAGTGGTAGTCCACACTTCCAACAAAAAGGTCTCAATTAATTACCGATAAAATACTAGATCCGTATTATCTGTAGTGTTATCGATAGCTCCCTCCCCGACTAATTAATTTTAATTATTTCAACAGGTATCGCATATTGTCGATACACAAATATGTGTACTCGGATGAAATTTGAATAATTTTCCCATCAATGATTGAGCGCTATTTTCAAAGGAAGCTACACAACACCGTGAGACTTCAGCCAAATTTAAACTGGGTAATAATTATGAATTTAATCATTACTAAATTGTCATATCTGCTCATCAGGCCCCGTAGGCAGGGGTGGGCAGTGAAGAACGCATCTTAATCCCTTGTATTTATTAAATGTGAAACTGTTAATTTTTAAATTAAACCAAAAACAACTTGCTCTAGATGCGACCATATTACATGAATACATCGTAAATCTGGTCACACTGTCCCAAAACAAAAGAATTGTCACTTTTGGTATTTTTGTTTTAATCATTGAAGTGTAACCTACCTAACCCAAAACAAACCAACACGGAGCTTTGCTTTTGTCGGTTTTTCAAATTTTTTGTTGTATTTAATAAGTCAAGCTGTTATCTGTTGTCAATCCTTACTTAATTAGAATTTTGTTTAGAGATTGACTTCAGTCAGAAAAGGTGTTGCTGTAGGGCTAAGAAATCGATGCAAAAATCTAGCTAGTACACACAGACATCGTTTCTTAAGGATACTTCGGCGTTTTCTAAACAAAATGGCATTTACCTTCCACTATGGTATATGTTCGAATCTTCTGCTGCATTTGATTCTTCATTATTTGAAATCCTGCACAGTCACATCTAACTCCATTATAAGTTCTACCATTTTCTCTCATTTGATTGAAATTGGCCAGTTCTACTTAGAACTAATTGACAAATATGGTTATCTTTCAATATAAAGCACACAAATAGGCTCTGTCCCTTTAGCTGCAGGCTTAGCTTTTATTCCATTTATAAATCAATCTTACCTGTGTGCACATATGCAAATTCGAGACCAAATAATATAATTAAAAATAATTTAGCTAGCTAGCATATTAATTTCTGCTTTTCAAACACTCCCTTTGATATCCATATTACAACTCAGAATGACCTTAATGGCCACACTTAACCCTTATCGGCATCTCAGTCAACTTATAATTGCGGCACTCAACAACTGAGTCCATTGAAAGCGATTTAAGCGTTTGAGTCTCATCAGCATTACACTTCATTTGCCTAACCAAACTGCCCGGAGTGTCGGCCCAACCCGTCTTCCCCTCACCCACTTACCGAAACCGACACACACACACAGTTTGCTCAAAGTTTTAACTGTTATCTGTTGTCTATCAGCAAATTTTATGCGATTTTGTTTACCTATTTTAATGAGAAACGAAAAATGCTCGCACAAAGCGGACAGCCAGAGAAATGAGAAACGAAAATACACAAACTGCCGAGAGAAGTCTAACAAAAAAAACCAGGTCAAAGCAAACAACAAAATGAAAGAGACGAAAATTTATGCAAAACTTGGGAACACAAAAAAAAAAAGAAGAAAACAAAACAAAACTCACGAAAGTACGATGAAAATCAACTGCAAGAGGCCTTGTCCAAGCCGAAAGTGCGAGTGTGTGTGTGTTTAAAACTGGCGTGTATTGTATCAAATTTAAATGCACAACTGTAATATAATGAATTCCTTTGTTTGTATTTGTTGTTGTTGTAGTTAAAGAAACCAAAAACCAAGCTGGGAGCGCACACGTCAATGAAAACAGCAAAAAAAACAACACAGTTACGGCTACTGCAAATATATGTACAAGTATTTACACAGAGAGAGAGAGATGAAAAGGCCAGATGGAAATTAAGCATATATGAAAATAAATGTGTTTACATTGCAAAGTTTTTGCCGTTCTCGCCTGTCGCACAATAACGAAAATTTACGGAAACAGTCGGGCCGGCAAGTTCGAGTCATAAATAATTTATTATTTGCTGTGTAATGCATGTGAACGCATGACTGGAAGTCTAAGCTAATTACAACACCAGCCCCAATTAAAAAGGCAATTACACTTTTCTATGCCACAAAAAGAGGTGCAAAGAAAATGCTCAATTCAAGTGTTAATAAGCAGAAAGGAAGTGAAAGGAAAACGGAAGGATGGTAGCTTACCAGAATATCAATAATATTAACACATGCTCTCCATCAACATGCTATTTCAGGAACAGTTTTCCCTTGTTAAATCTCCATCAATAAAACATTGCCTACTTTCAGGCGCGCCAGTCCACAATTTCCCCCACCCACACATTAGCGTCTGCGTTTATATTTAGCCAGTTCGCAGCGATTTTTATGTTACCGCAAACTGCACACAAGTAGGGCAAAGCCCTCCACCCCTCCGTTGGCCTTAAGTTTTGTAGAACAAATAAAAGTAAACGCAAATAATGCACAGCAAACATTTCATTTAAACAATCAACGTCAATGATCTGTAAACAACAATGAAAAGGGTTTTTACTTCCACACATTTCGGAGTCAGGCGGCAGCCAAAAGGCGGCGTAAGGCGTGCACATGCATATATCATACAACAAGCCCACACAGAACAAGCTTGCACACACACACACACACACCCATACAAACGGCCATTGTTCAGCGCATAAACACACACTTTAAAAACACATCAAGCACACGTATGTCTGTGGGATACATTTTGATATGAAGGTAGCTCGCGGGTTACTCTCGGTCTACAAACCGTGAAAATGTTTTATTCAGCAGCTACAAACCAAACTAAATAGAACGAAAAATTGCAAGACCACAGCCCCCAAAACAACAAGCAGCAGAAGTTTCCGCCTTTACAGCATAAAAAGCTGGCGATCTTTTTTTGGTTTTTGTTTTGCTTCTCCATGTTTTTCCTTG